>JAHWXV010087707.1:0-14158 GCA_024586415.1 Phrixothrix hirtus
TCACAATTTTGACGGAAACAAGTTAATCCAAATTGGTTTTAGTAAAACTAACAAATTTTCGGAATTTAATGAATTATTAATGAACAATTTCTTACCAAAAACAAACTATTATTGCATTTTCCATACAGACGGTCTCTATAACGAATTTTCACAATTTCTTATCTTAATTGCAAATGAAAACACTCCGAAATTTTTCAAATATAATTCACAAGTCACTTATGTTTTGGGCGCATTTGAAAGAATAACCCAAATTCAAAACTATCACGAAGTAAAAAATAATCATCGTGGAATTCTCGAAACGAATGAAAAATTCAAACGAAAATATTTCTGGAAAGGAATTATAAACGACATAAAAAATTATATAATTAATTGCCAAATTTGTAAGGAATATAAATACAATGGACACCACATAAAACAACCTTTAAATTTAACTGCGACATCTAAATGTCCCATCTACTCCGTCCATATCAACATCTTCCAAATCAACAATGTGAAATACCTAACTGGTATTATTGACACCTTCTTAAAATTTGCCCAAGCCTACTCCTTAAAATTCAACAACCGCCTAGACATAACCGACAAACCATTTTCCTTTCTAACTAGCTACCCTACACCAAATTCCATTGTCGCTGACAACGAATTCCTAAACTACCTTTCAAAAACTTTATAGCGTTACACAGAATTAATTTTCATGTAACAACCCAATACAACCATCAATCAAATTCTCCAGTAGAACGATTACATTTGACTCTTGCAGAACATTATCGATTGTTACAGGATACCCCAAACGATAAAAAAGTACAATAAATCTTGGCTTATAACCACTCCAATCACTCAAATTTCAAATATACACCTCTTGAGATCATTTTTGGCCATACTGCCATTAGAGAACCCTTCGGTTTAGAATTCGATAAAAATTGTATAGAGACTTACGTTTATGATCACAAAGAGAAAACAAAACATATATACAACAATCTGCAAGATACACAATCCAAAACCAAATAAACAAAACGAAAACACAAACGAATCTCGTACATCCCATTCCTTCTAAATTAACGACAAGGTTTTCATAAAGACATACACACGAGACAAAGATAAGCCAAAATCTAGCGGATCTTACATTATAGAAGAAATAAATGAACATAGTACTTACGACTTGAGACACATCCCTTCCAATAGCCTACTAAAAAGACACGCTAACGATCTACTCCGATTTTCAGAGAAATTCTCCTCCATGTTACAATCCTCTCTTTCTTCTGATGGAACAGCGTCCACACAGATGTTATAATAAAGCAACTGACAGGCAACCCCAGACTTTATCCCTTAGTAATAGGAGAAGCCCCTCTAAAGGAAAGCACCTGGACTATTATCAAAATTCTAGATTATGCGCCCTTACTGGAAAATTACGAAACCTTAAAGTCAAATCTAATCAAAAAAAATTTCGTTATTACTTAATAAAACCTATTCTCCATATACAAACGTTACGACAAACTATAATGAACAGTTGTTAATATTAAAACAATATTTGGTTAAAGCCGATCAACTAATCAATCAATTGTTTCCCGAAATTCATACGACACGCAGAATCAAAAGAGGACTAATCGGCGGACTTGGAAACGTGATAAAATTCTTGACTGGCAATCTTAATGCTGATGACGGTAAAAGATACAATCAACTTATTGACAAATTAATTTAATCCTCAAAAAATACGAAACAATTCTAACAGAACAGGCTCAAATTTTAAGCGATACAATTAATAGGTTCACGACAAATATTCATGATTTAGCAACTAATCAAGACCTAATTATTCAAAAATTAAATTCGACGATTTTTTCAACAAACTTTAAAATCGAAAATGTTTTAGGAAGACTTTCTATGTATACGAGTCTCGGCCAAGCTATCCAGACCCTCCAGCTATTTATTCTAACACCTACAGATGTAGATAACTCTTTAACATTCGCACAAAACAATCAACTCCATTTATCCCTAATAACTAATGACGATTTATATTATTCCATGACAAACATTCCTGAAATTTTGCAAAATACTCCAAAGCAAAATTCAAATTTACCTTTCCCAATTAATTTAGATAGTTTCCATTTGTATGAGTGTTTAATTTAAATTAAAGCCTTTCTGAAAAACGTCACAATCACTTTTATATGTCAAAAACCTCTGATAAAACTTTCTAACAAAACCAATTAATCCCATTAATACCATTTCCGGCATTCAATATCGAACACTTTCAAATGATTATTCCCACCTACAACAAAATTCCCTTTAATACAGAATTCAGCATTCTAATAATCGAAAATCATTGTAAATAAACTACTTCTTTTAAATACTTTTGCTCCCAAGAAAACCACCTTGCCATTCCAAATTCCAAATTATGCGACACAAAATTATTAACGTTCAGGAAAAACCAAACTTGTGAACGCTTAACATTTCAGTCAGACTTTATAAAAATTATCAAAATAACTAAAGCAACTTGGATCATCAGTGCTCCCACAGAGAATCTCATCGATATAAAATGTATCAACTTCTTAATAAGAAAAACTACAATTGGATCTACATTAATCAAAATTTCGACCGATTGTTCGTCATTAATCAACCAAAAAGAACTTCTTTCAACCTATGATTCTTCCGCAATCGAAGAAAAACAAATTCAAATTGCCTCCATAGGAAAACACCAATTAGATTCGGTACCTCAACAAATCACTTTAAATAATGACTTAATGCCTACCAATAGTCGAACTCTTACCCAAAGTCAAGCAAAATTAACCAAAGAAACTTTGGCTTCGAAAAATGATTTCATTTATAACGATCATGACAATTTTAGTCATATTAATAATCATTTCGATTTATATTTATTCTAATCGTAGATCGATAATAAATAAATTATTCGACTTTAGTAAACAAAATAAAGAAGATGAAATTTCTCCCCAAAATGACATCCCCTTAGCTGAATGCCGGCAAATAACATAAAAATGTACATAACAAAATAGCTATGTAAATAAACTTAGGAATTGGCTAGGTAGAAATAGGATTTTAATAATAATTATTTAAATGAAATGTGAAATAATGTGCAAAAAGACTATGAACGATGAATAAGAAAATAAAAATTAGAAATAAATCGTTAGGAAAAATTGCTAAAATAAATATTATGAATGAAACAAACAATAAATAAGTTAGATATGGACTCCTATGAATAAGATAGCAGCATGGGGTAAACCCAGGTATACGGATGCTCAATATATTATGGAAATTATCAAGAAAGCAATAAAGAAGCTATTGAAGATAAATGTTTGATGAAGGATTTAAATTTTAAAGAACATTTAGACTTATAAACACAAGGCGTAAAAAGTGCGCGAATCAAAGACGGCAGCCTAGATATAAGTTAGCTAGAAATTTAATTAATAATTATCTTTTCAAAGAGACAAAAGAAACTTGTTAAAATTATATTCAAAGATTAATTTCATTTTGTCTATATATATATTTAATTTATGCTTGTTTAACACGAAATATAATTGCTCTGATTCGATCCAACTTGAACAGTAAACTTCTGTCCCAATTTTTCAAATTTTAGTTTACTTTATTTCAGAAAACCCTAGTCCAATTTAAGGATGGAGGAGTTATATATCCTAACACGATTACATTGCAATGATAAGAAACGCTTGCTAAATGTTCAACTTTAGATTATAAATTCTCTTGAAGCACAATTTAACTTCAAGTACATGTTGTGATGTTGAATGTAATTGTTTTACAGTAACCAATAAACTTGTGACGTCCGGTATTTTTTATTTTTTAAAGTCTCTTTTCTCCGATAAGAAAAGTTAATTACTGGATAGCTATAACGTTTATGTATCAGAACTTACGTTTTACGTCATATTGTACGGGAACTTTTCATAACTTTAATTAGCTTCAATCACCTTATTGTATATAATTACCGAAATATTAAGATATTTTTAACTTTCTATTAACTCATAGAATAAACCGTATAACGTTTATCTTTAGTTCAGATTAACCAGCGATCTATAAACGCGTTTTTGTATATATTAATTAAACCTGAATGAATTGTATGTATTGCTAAAATTAAATAAACTGTTGAAAAATACTCTTTAACTTTATATAATCCTTCATTTTAAATATGTAATTAAATGGGCTGGTTAACGAAAAACGTTGTTATGTGTCAGTTTCCTTTGTTCCAATTTCTGATAATTCGTTCCTATAAATGTAGGCGTTTTGACCGTATAAAGTCAGAATGCGTTTAAGGTTCTACCGTCAAGTTATTCGAATGAGAAGTCTTTCTCAGTAAAAATATACACTCGTTTACCTTTGGTAAAGAAAACCGCTCAGTTAAAAAAGCAATTAATGCTTTGAAATACCAGTAACCGAGATTGCATATTTTCTTTAATTTGCTAAGAAGATTTGCTTTCTGGATAGAATTGTAGGATATTCTGCTTCTTTGTAATTATAGGAATCACTCTACTCTGTTTTTTACAACATTTCCGTTGTCAACAAATAATTTTATACGAGTTAACCTGGTTTATAGAATCCTTAGAAATCGTTTGAATTTCCGAAAGTTTGCATTCGCCGTTAGGAATTTATTTTATTCGGATGCTTAATTATAAACAATAAATGTAATTACTTACGCTGGGTGTTGAAAAAAGCTACCTTGTCTCCTAAAATCACCTATTGAAGGAAGGAAAACTTAAGTTTTCATCCCCGTCTCCATTGTTGACAAACGAGATTTGTCGAGTCACCAGCAATAGAACTCGAGTTAGCGTTAAATTGTTTATAACCAGGCACTTAGCTATTACAGTCATTATAACACCCACGTACATTAAATCATTTAAAGACTCATAAACATAAGAAATTCGTATAATTGTAGAACTGGTTTGTTTACCAAAGTCAATAATATCGATTACCATACCTGCAAATAATAAACGACCTCTACAGTCAAATAGCTGGTATTTAAAATAGAAATGACACCAATTTCTAAATAACAAAGGCAATTGATAATAGCTTTTAATGAAGATAGACCTCCGTAATCATACGTATTCTGTGCTGATTAATATATTGAATAAATGAATGTTAATATCTACAGTTTCATTATTGTAAACAACAATAATAATAAATAATTAACCACACTGTAAGTGTGACAAATATGTTCTGTATACAGATATATGCAAAAGTTCAATTTAACTAAATCAAAAATACTTAAATGTTTTTGCAAAGCCAACATGTACATTTAACTAAACATAAAACTCCAGTCACACATGCAATAAATTCAGTATCAATTAAAGTATATAAATCGTTTGTAAATAATAAATTAGAAGATTTACATCATGAATCGTACAAACTTGAGATTTAAAAATATGAAAGTGAACATACAAGGGCCATTAAAAGTTATTGAAATATCAATCGTAATTAATAATTTTATATACTTGCATATACAGCATGATCCACAGGTAAAAGTATACTGTAAAGCTGATGTAAACAACTGTAAGAGCTCCGAAACTTTGTAGATATAATCCGCATGTATATAAGTTTGCATTTTAGCTAAGGCAATGTCCTGGACCCCCTTTTCGACAACAATGTTACCCGAGGCATACTACTTACGAATGATTCCAGAGATCACGTTGCACAATTTGGTGAATGCACATATAAATAAAGTCTTTTAAACAATTTACTGGTTCCGTTAGAATTTGTCGAATTTCCCGATCTCTAACCGTTTTGGCTACAGCATGTTAACGATTTCAATTTTTAATCTAAAGTATGATTCTGATCGGATGTTACCTTCTAGCTTGTTTGGAAATTGATTTTTTAACTTCATTTATTTATTTATTTAATTTAAATTTTAGCTTCTATGATTGACTATGATTTTTATGATCACATTAAATTTAGATAGAGTTTATTCTGCACTTCAAGCATTAATATTTAGTATAGTTTGAAGTTGCAATTTGATTCGTACTTTACTGAATAGAAATAATTTAACTTGAAAACAGTATAGTTTATTCATATACCTTATAGTTACTTATAGATAGAATTTCTCCAAAGCTTTTTGTCTTTTACGATCAATACTATTATATATTTCAATTTTTAAAAGAAATATTCGAACTATTTGCGTAATTTGTCATCAGCAGTCTAACTCATCAGACAGAAGTCATAACAAATCTTTTAATTTGTCTTTTATTAAACAGGGTCTTTGTAAAATATTTCACCTTTTAAATGCGCAGTTCATTATAGTTTTACTTTTACAGCGTCAATTAAACCATTTTGTTGAATTACTTATCGGGCTTCGACTTGAAAGGCAAGGCAAGATCATAAGTTATTCATTTTATTGTTAATATTATTTTGGATACTGTGCAGAAAACCTGGGAAGCATCATAACTTAAAGAATTGAAAATAGAAAATCCGGTTACACTAGCTAACTTTAATTATCTCAAGTAGTTTCCTAAGGTGAATAAAATTATAAATATACAGGTAACTTAATAGTGAAACTTTTAGTAGCGTAAATAATGACAACGTTTATCTATAAACATACCTGTCTATCGAAATACTGCAGTTAAGTGCATGATTTTGTTATAAATAAATGACAACAAAAAACGTAACCTATAATTATCAGTAATAAATGGTAGTGTATTGAATGTATAAAGTATAGAACGTATGCATGCTAGTTGACAAGTATAATAATAATTAGGTAATTATTTACGCTGCATAATAATGAAGGTCGCCAAAATAATGAGTGAAATTAACTAAAGGGACAAATTTATTACCAGTCACAGCACTTAAATGTGACATTGTAATGAGTTTTGAAAGAATAAAATTAGCCTTCCTGTTTTGGTTTAATTAATTTGCTTTAAATATGAAGGAATTTTACAAATCACTTTCAAATACCTCACGAATTCTATAATTTAAATAACTTGTTTACAATCGCTGCAATTTATTTCGATTTATATTGAATAATTTGGATTTTTACTCTAATTTGCTTTTGAACATCCTGGATATATATTTTTACATCGCTTCCATCCGCAAACTTGTTTATGCTTGTATAAATTAGATTCATTTTAATTACATTTTCTTATCAAAGGTTTAATAACAATTTAAAGAAAGATAGTCAGCTATTATTTTGTAAACATTCATTTATCTAGGTTACGAGTTCCTAAACGTTGACCTTTTCATTACGAAAATATACAATAAAATATAATATATAAAATATATATAATATATAAAATATATAATTAATATTCAAAATGTTAAATTATTTCTTGTTTCCTATTAACCATTGTAATGAGATGCATAATTTATGTTTTTGATTTAGCATTCTCTCAGACTTGTAAACGTATTTTTGTAATATTAGTTAATCCATCATGAATTATAATTGTTTTATATTTAAATTTACCGTTAGTAATTACTAGAAAAACTTGAATAATTATGTAACTCAAAATGTTTAGTTATCCGGTATTTTAAATGCAAAATGTCAATACGCACGTTCATTCTGTCATCAAAAATCAGATTGTGAATCATATAAATTCCTGTGTTTGCTGGATATATTTTTAGAGTACGTTCAAACTACATTTGAATAGATACTCGTCCGAAGGTACTTTCATACTTCATTTGAACGGTGTCACATCTAAGAATTAATTATATTCGTAGCTTGTGATTTCTAAGCGTAACAAGTCGTTTATAAGACACAAATGCAGTAGCGAAATTCTGCATAAAAAGGACGCTTTTGTCTTTAAATGATTAAGAAAAATAGCATTCTATACAGAATTTCCTTTTGTTTTAATATTTCAATAATTAAAGAATTTAGTGGTTTAATTTTTATAAATTACTACCGATTACAAGAATAGTTTATTTTGATTTGTTTAAGTTGAAACTGTATTAATACTCGCACTTTATAGTAAAGGATAAGAATTTTGTTTTACGGACCCGTTTGATTACAAATAAACCGACTAAAGGTCGATGCGGATTAAAGCACTTATCCCATTATCTTACCTTTCATTGTGAGATAGGAAAGATACTTTCTGGTCTCCGTCTCCCAATATTGTGGACACATAGTTTATCTCGTACCGCAAATAACCACTGCGATCTTTGCGAACAAACCGATAGCTCTTGAAGACATTAACTAAACCCGCGCACCTTAAATAAAATAAGAATTCATTAGTAAACAAGAATTCATTTGTTTCAACATCAATTTTGTGAAAGCAATAATATTTATTGAAAGCATTACAGACTAAACAATATTTACGATCCAAAAGCTATTACATTCAAAATTAACGACGCCTATATTAGAGCGACATAGACAAAAAGCATGAGATAAACTTATGAATTCTATAATTTTAAATTAATTTCTAAAAAATTTCTTTATTGTATATTATTCCATTATAATAAATTTGTTAAACTTTTACTGTCTAATTACTACAAAATCCATTAAAAATAAATAAATGTTCACACAATGTGTGACAAGTATTAAAAATACATGCAAGTGTTAGTAAAGTCGTCTAAAAGCATGTCTAAAATAAGCATGAAAATTTAACAAGGTAAAAACATACAATTACAAAGAAAGTGAGTACAAGTTCATCTTGAATAAATAAAGCATTAGTTAAACATCATATTTAAAAAGGTATAAACTGTTTGTAAACAATTAAATTAGAAAGTATATACTATAAATGGAACAAGCTTGTGTTTTATAAAATACGGAAGCGCCCTTCTACGAGGACCTGCAAAATCAATTGATAAATTAATCATAATTAATAATTTTATATGCTTACATACACAGTATGATCCGCCAGCAAAAATATACTATAAAATTGATATTAATAAACAAGGAGGACTCTGAAACTTTCTCATTATAATCCGTGTGTACATAATTTTACATTTTTGCTTTAGCTGTTAAACCGCTACTCAAACTTTAAAGTCTTTCACCTACTTTTCAACTTCAACATTGCCCGAGGCATAATATTTGACAATGAACTCCTAGTTCGTCACATATATTTAGACACTCCGAGCTGGGGCTCGTTACAAGAAAACATTCATTACATTCATAAGGTAGATATATTTTGAATTATTAAACGATCGTTTTTCATGGGAAGTTAAGACAAGAGGCTTGACAAAATATTTTAAACAAAAACTGATCACAAATAACTAAGGTAGTGTATAAATATATTAAGGCTAAGTTAGATACAGATATTAGGTATTCACTAAAATTACAAAACAATTATGTATTTAAATGGATACTACATATGCTGATTGGTAGTAATAACGTTAAGTCTGCAATTAATCAAAACAGTTACAATTCTAATAAATGTTTGATTGTCAGCGACAATCTATTGACGATGTATCGCAGTTTAGAAAACCACTACAATTTATAATCCAAAAATAAATAAAAATGAAATTATCAGGTGTCTACATGATGCGTTATAATTTCACTTTTGTACAATTACCAATTAAATGAAAATAATTATCACTTTCATAACAAAGATAGATGTTTCATTAATTATATCACTTACAAGTCTGCCAGAAATCCAAAACAGCTTGTTATTTTAGGGCCAGTATGGCAGTATTAACTTAAACTTTGCCTGGTCTAAAACATGTTTTATTTATATAGATCTCATTGTAACAATAATAGTTTAAGAAATTTAAAACCTAGGTTACAACTAAAAATACGTAGCCATTAGAAGGTAACATAACATGTGTTCTGAACGTGGATGTTAGGAGAAAACGGACAGCCATTTCCCAAAAAACTACAAATTTTTGTAAAGGCGTAGTCACTACAACGCAGCCAAATAATAATGTGAAATAAATATAATATAATTAACACGTACAGTGGGCAATCAATTAATTTCAAATATTAAAATAGGGATAATTCAAAATACTCGCAAAGCCTAATTTTTGCTGACCCAATTCTCGAACGCAGAAGGCCTTTAATCATGTTTACCCCTATTGAACTCTTTTGGAATTCTAAAAGCAAAGATTTATAATCTAAAACCATAGAAAAATAATTTAACAAAACATAAGTAAAACCAAGGAATCCGCATATAATTTTATATTTAATCAAAGAATTATCACATACAACATTCAGAGATAACAAACCATTGAAATCAAATTTGTGAATATTAATTAAACTGTTAGTATACAAACAGATGTACGAAAATTAATAATTTGAATTAAAGATATGTAATATATTGTATAATTTGAAACGAATTCGAAATTAAAAATCGAAGATAATTGGTATTTGAATATAAATTCAAATTGAAAAACATAAACTAAAGTAATAAACGAGGGTAACGTAAAACGCTATATGCAGAAGTATCGGGTGCCCCCTTAGGTTACTGAGTTTTTAGCATAATTTTGTCAGGAGTATTTTCAGTTTTATTCCTTACTAGTCGGAAGCGTATGGGAGCTTCTACGAAATTAAAGCTTTACGACACAAAAGAAGAAAAATTGTATAATATCCAACTATTTACTGTCATGAAGTTAATTAGATCTTAAAATATCCTTATGTACCTTTTATCTACATTCTATACCTTTCAAGTACATAACTTTGCAGATTTGTCTTAACCTTTCCTTCCCATTAAAATAGTTAAACTACCCTATGGGAAACAGTAAAAATAACGAGCAGCCATAACTACAACGTGAGTCCTAAGTTGTTGCCGTATAAAGGTGTTCTTAGACTTTAAAGAAACGAGAGAATAATTTTAACCCATCAACTAGTTGTGAATGTCGACTGGGAAGCCGCTCATTATAAAGTGCCCTTGCCAAGAGCGCATTGCCAAGGTGAATAAAGCGGCAATATAACAAGTATCTAGACTATAAATTTTACTTCACCTTGCAATCCTCTAAATTAATTTAAGATTACAATATTAGATTATAGTATCTTAGCAATGATGCCATAATTGATGTTTTTTACCAGAGTAAGAGTTGATATATAAAGACTATTATACTAAAGCATATAAGGAATGGAAATTGATGTTGGGTAATATTTGCGTGTGGTTCTCAAACTATGTTCAAACCTCATATTCGTCATTCTGGATAAAATAAATTGTATTAGGTATTGGCTACGCCAACGCACTCGCGTAGTGTCACAAGCACGCGCACGACGACAAGCGCGGGCACGCGCACGGGCGAGGGCCTACACACGCGCATGCGCACACTCTTGAACACGCCAACTCAAACACACGCGTAAACACACTTGCATACGTAAACGCACGCTCCAGCGCACACTCACGCGCACGGGCTCCGCACGCGCACATGCAAACGCGCACGCATACGCACATAGGCACACGCACATACCCACATGCACGTACACACACGCACTCACGCACCCACATGCCTAGGCACACACACAGGCTCACGTACACGCACACGCACCTGAGCACGCATATGCATACGCACACGTACACCCTCACGTACACGCAAACGCACACGCACATTCAACTCATGCGAACATACACGAGCAGGCGTGCTTGCATGAGTACACGCATACGCACACGAACGGGCACAAACAAATGCGCCCACTCTTACACACCCACAATCACGTGCACGAACGCGCACGCGCACATGCACATGCAGGCACACGCAAGCGAAACGCGCATGCGCATACGCGCGAGTGAACGCGCATGCATACACACACACTTAGGTACATGCACACGTGCACTAACAGGTACTCGACCACGCACAAGCAAACGCACATGCACATTCAGCGCAAACGAACACGTACGAATACGCACGCGCGCACATGCACACGCAAGAATGCGCGCAACGCACGCAGACATGCAAAGGCACGCGCACACGCACAAGCACACCGACGCACGGACGCACTAACGCAGCACGCACGCAAGCGAGCCCGCACGCGCGTAGGCAAGGACGCGCGCACATGTGCGCGCACGGGCCGGATGCACACGCGTACCAACGCTCGCACACACGTACCAATGCTCGTACGCACGCTCGCACGCAAGAGCGCGCACAAGATTCCACTCGCGCACTCACTCACGCACGCATGCCCTTATGCGCGCACGCACGCACGCAGGCGGGCACGCGTGCACCCACGATTCGAAACGCGCACGCACCCACACCAGCACGCACGCACGCTCGCGCAAACCAACGAGCGCCTGCACGCACGCTCCCACTCAGACACATACACATACACAACCACAGTTGCTCGGATGCACGCATGCGCACGCGTACGCTCGCTCACTCGCTCAACCCTCGTATGCACTCACGCACGCGCGCAAGCTTCCACGCACGCATTCACGCAAGGAACAACATACTTACCTTCGCAGACACGCTTGCGAACCATCCCATACACTCGCGGACGCATGAAAGCCCACACACACTCACGCACGCACGTACGCACGCAGGCGAGGGCTCAAGCGGGCACGCACGCTCGCACACACCAACCAACGCGCAAGTGCACGCACGCCTGAACGCACGCACGCATGCGCACGCACAAGCACGCCCGCATACTCGCACGTTAGCACACACGCACCACACACACACTCACACACGCACGCATGCATGTGCTCACGCTCGCAAACATGCATGCACTCTCGCACGCGCGCAAGATCGTGCGCTAGATCGCGTGCATGCACGCCTGCACAAACGAAAGCGCGCGCACTCCCGCACGCGCATGCGCACTCAAGCGCGCGTGCGTGCGCGCTTATAATTTATTCAAGCCTTTAGTGTAGGATGTACTTGGAAATTGTCTAGTATCAACGCTGTTGGCGAAGATACACGAAACGGTAATAGTCGACCTAGAGGATTTGCTAATCTCCTAATCCAACGACCCTTTACGGTCTAGATAACTTTCAACGCAACTTTCTGTTACCCTCGCAACTGGTGGTAGAGTTTACAAGTATACCCTGCGGGTCTGTCAGGTTCTTTCGTCAAGTCCTATGGGTAAGTGTGACGCCGGCACAAGGCAGCCAACGCGTGGCTTATGGCGGCGGTTTTCGCGAGCCTTCAGCTTCACTGTTACTCTCGCAACTGTTTAACTGAAGAATTGCGTTTAGCCTTCGGTGACGATCTCCTCTACCCGGGCACCTAGATCTCGTCAGCGATGGCAAGAAATTGTGGCAACTTCCAAGCGTAAACCAAGTTTACCGGCTCGATTATGTATTTTAAATCAAAGGTTAATTCATAAAGCGGGCCCTGACAGAAGAGCGTGCTTCAGGTTTATTGTGGCGCCGTCGGATCTAGAGCGAGACGATCCTCGCAGGCGGAGTATCTCGCCTCACGTTCAAATGTGAAGTGAATCGGTTCGAGGTTCAAATCAGTGTCCAGCTCGCTTCGCGATTGAAAGTGAAGTTCCCTCAGCGTACTTTTGTCGCTCTTTATATACTACTTTCATATGCGGTATCTTTATTCCACTCGCGCACTTTGTTTTCTATTTCATTCTTGCGTTTTACAGTCACTCAGTATTTAAAATTTATAACATGTTCATATTTAAAATGGCGGTATCTCATTTTATCTACACAAATACCTTAACTTATTTTAACTACATACATTATTAGTAGTTTACCTAATTTTTAATTAGATAAAGTCCTAGGTTTACAAAATTTATATTTGTAATTAATTATTCTAATTATTTAATATTTCCCGCACTCCGTGATATGTTAATGTCTTTTACATTGTCTTTGTAATTAAATTAATAATAACATTATAACATTGAAACTCGCGTAAACCCGTATCGGTTCTTATAATCGATATTTCGGTGTTATGTAGGTACTTTTACAATACTGGTGAACCACTTATAGAAAAAACTATGTGTAATTGACTAAAATCTTTCCAGGAAGCCGCTAGTGTTTTAAAAGAAAAATAGCTAGGCGAACCAAGTTCTTCTGAAGTTACTGTTGAACAGATCCGTATTTCGTGTATTCGGAGCTCAAAGAAGCAATTATCCAGACGTGGTCTGTAATTAGGAGTACCTAAACGTACTTTGTATAATGTGCTATGTAAAAGACTTCAAATGAATCCCACGTTGAAGTTTACTAGCATTAAAAAAATTCCAAGGTGGTCTCTTTCATTCTATGTACTCGTTTATGTAGTTTTCAATTAATTTCGCCATTAAATTTCTACATAAAATTAGGGAGTTCTTTTTCATACACTTTGCATATATATATATATATATATATATATATATATATATATATATATA
>JAHWXV010087711.1:0-13524 GCA_024586415.1 Phrixothrix hirtus
AGCAAATGACTCATTGCAGTAATTTATTTCTGTCAATTCAATTAGGTCAGCAATGAGTCATAGCATTACATCATTATTATGAGTAATATTCTCGAATATTATATTCTTATTATTTCTAGAATTATCTTTCCTATATAAGCAGTGAATTGACTTCTTTTAGATATTTAAAATAAAATACTAACTAAAGCGGTAAAACCAACTCAGATTACAAATGCTGTTACTTTCATATGATCGAAGCAATATGAAAGCGCTAACAAACTTCATCCACGAGGTCGAAACAATTTATAGTAGCTATTAATGTAACATTCGGATATGATTAATTATCACATAAACAAGATGATTTATGAATATAAAAATGATTTGAATCTTTAGAAAGGGCATGTAAAATCGATAGTGAATTAAAAACTTACATTGTTGGCGTTATAGGTGTGAGCAAAAATGCAGTCGCCCCTGCTTACGGTAAAATCCTTGTAGCACTTACAAATTTGGAGACAAAATATGACATATTAAAAAAATCAAATGAGAGCAAATTATTCAATTACCAAGTATTCATTGCCATAATTATACAGATGAGTCAACTATTGAAAAAAATATAATAGTGATCCGCACAGTTTTATTCTTCATATGAAGCCGAAACACCACTATTATTACAATTATCCATATGTATAAACAGCAGATTATGAACGAGTTACATAAACCTGTTAAAAAAAATTTCCCTCGTCATATAATAATCAAGGGTATCAATGATCTTTGGCAAGTAGACTTGGCTAAATTTTTACCGTACTCTTAGAAAAATGTTGGATTACGTACATTTTGTTAGCGATAGATGCTCTTTCCAAGTTCTTGTGGACGCGAGCATTAAATTCTTAAAATGCAAGTGAAGTAACCGAGAAAATGAAATCTATTCTTAGTGAAGATAATCGAAAACCTAAAAATTTACAGAAATGGTAAAATGTTTTACAATAGAAAATTTCAAGTTATTCGATATTAATCATTATTGAATGTACAGCACAATTAAGGCTGCCTTTCTAGGGAGTTCAATGTGAATAATAAAACGTAAGTTGTACATACAATTTCACATTAATGGAAATTTTAAGTGGATAGACATTTTGGATGCTGTGATTGCTGGCTATAATAACCGAAATCATCGAACAATAAGGCGCAAACCTGTAAGTGTAATACCTCAAACCAATTTAGATTATGTTTACAAGCACCGTTTCAAAGTTGGAGAAATGGTTCATATCTCGAAATTTAAAGAAACTTTTGATCGCGTTTTTAACCTAATTAGGGATCTGGTTACATACAAATTAGTTGATGTGGAACCTACCTGATAAATTGTAACCTATTAAGCTGTAGAAAAATATTGTAGTGAATTTTGGTACATTTAAATTTAAATTACAGATGGAGTACCCCGAAAACTGCACGTTAAATGATAATGGTATATTACTTTAACATCATTATCGCCAAAGGGTTTTTCGCAAATGTAGCAATTTCAAAATCTAGTTACGATGGAGTTATGGCGTCCATGAATTTAGTTTGACCTAAATATTTATTGTATAAATCTTTAACGTCGACTTCTAGAGTTTTCATAAATCTGCCAGCCGCGGTAAATTTTAAATTTTAATATATTGTCACTAAATGAGCATTTGATATAATATGCGAACGACTGAGACTCGTGTCCACGTTTTAATAGTGAATTTTTCTTGCGAGTTAGATTCAGCTGTATTAATAGGTTTGAGAATTACTTCAACATCTGCATAAATCACAAAAGGCACTTTAAGTTTATAATGATAACTTTCGAATTTTAGAATATTAGTTGGAACAGTATTTCGTAAGTTATCGATTCTAGGTTCGTCAATTGTTAACTTAATGTATACGTGATTAAAGTCAAATTTAAAATATTGCATCCATTTTTGCATTGATTTAAAATACCTCAAGGAACCGTACAGAAATAATTAAAATTTTTATTATGTGACACTTGGTTTGCTGCATCCCTTATTTTTTTAAGTTAACAATTAGAAGATCCTATCAAAATTCGAATAAGTCGTGAATGAACATCATTTTAATCCTATTTTACTTCAACACATTTATTTTCATATGTTGCATTAACCATTTTAATACTAATAAAAACTATGCTTTTAAATTTAACTTTTATCCAAACACCAAATAATCCCCACATAGGATATCATATGTTGCTTTTTCAACGAACTACCACATAATCATGCGAACAACGGAGCAACGTGGCGAACCGCGCCTAATGTCGCCAAATAGTCGGAAGTTCCACCAGAAAGCATTCCAGAAGTATTTAAAAAATGTTCTACCGTCAAGTTCGCAGTAGCTGCCTCACGGGAACATGATTAACCAAGGTCAACGGAATTCGACCTTAGTAAATATAATTAATCTGATTATTTAAAAAATAAAAAAATGTATTTCATTGAAACATAAAATATTAAAAGATGATTTAGTACAATTCATAATATAAGATACGTAAGCATGGGCGTATCATGATTATAATTTTGAATTTAAAATTAACAGTTTTAGTAAATGATTTTAGTAGAATTACCAAAAGCTATTATGAATAAATAGCCAGGAATGGCTCCTGATTATTACAGCTAAATTATTAAGTGTTGTTCAATTAATTCAAAAACAAGAAGTTCGTTCACAATTTCTTTACAGCATCCAAATTGGTTTTTTAAGAATAAAATTTAATACGAATGTTAATGTTACGTAACAGACATCAACATCCCACTCATCTCCCTATAAAACAATTTGTAACAACTTTATGTCCACCCTTCCTTAATGATGTTACGTAATATTTACATTACCCCACAATACGTAAAACAAAATAAATTATAATTAAATAACTAAAGTTACAGTACAAGGGAGATATATAAAGTGAGAAAATTATTTAAACTCAAAATCAAATTATTAGGTTCGTAATGAAAAATAAAATCATTAGAAATAATAAATTTTACGTAAATGGATAAATATAATTTAGTAAAATTTGAAAGTTGAGTTGTAGAAAGCGGTCGCATGCTACATGTAAAACTCACTATACAGGTTCTTAAAGTTTAACATTTCATAAAGTAAAACGTTTAAATTTGAAGTAGCGCATTAGGTGATTATAAATATTTGTCAAAATCACCAAAATGTCAAAAATTAATCTACATTAATTAAACTAAAATAAACTATCAAACATTGCTAATTGAAATTAACTAATAAGCAAACCAAATATAATAACTGATACGAGGCGTGTCCGAAAACTAAGGTTACAACCGCCAGTATTCAGTGTGGGAAGTTTTATTACAACTGTAGAATATTTCAATTTACAGAGTGATGCAGCGGTTACTTTTCGATGTACGAGGGTCATTCACAAGGTAAAGAACGTTTTTTTCTACAGAAATTATTGGATATAATGAAACAAACCTTTTTGTACGTACAATTCTATATCTAAGCTTTTTTACATAAGTCACCCTTCAAATTTAAGCACTTGTACCGTTTCACCAGCTTTTTCATGCCGCCTGCATATACTCCATTGCCACCAAGTTGTTGAACCACTGATTAACGCCTTCTTTAAGTTCATCATCACTTGCCTAGTGGTTTACATCCAAGAAGCACTAGAAATATTATGGCTACAGTCTTCATCGACTACATGCCTAGAGGCGAGACCATAAATGCAGCGGCCCTACTGTTAGGCGTTTCATCAATTTCGCCGCGCCATTCAAAACAAACTGCACGGTATTTTGACCAGGGGAATCATTCTCTTTCACGATAATGCACGTCCTCAAGCAGCTGCATTGGCACATGACTTGCTTCAACGGTGGGAAATCTTCGAACATCAGCCATACAGCCCAGACTTAACCCCAAGTGTTTCTCACTTATTCCCCAAATTAAAAAATTTCTTAGGTGGAAACCGTTACGCAAGTGATGATGAACTTAAATAAGCCGTTAATCAGTGGTTCAACAACTTGGCGGCAATTAAGTATGCAGACGGCATAGAAAAGTTGGTGAAACGGTTCAAGTGCTTAGATTTGAAGGATAACTATGTAGAAAAGTAGCTTAGGTATCAAATTGTATGTAAAATAAAGGTTTGTTTCATTATATTTAATAGTAATTTCTGTAAAAAAAACATTCTTTGCGTAATTGCCGCCATTTTCCAAATACCTTTTAAGATGGGATACGACCTTCTGTATCCCACAATCTATAATAGTACAAAGACGTTTTGCGACTCTAAGGGTGCGGATGGTGTTATTTCCTGAACTTACAATGTTGCGTCGGCAAGCACACAGTGGAGTAGGGGGGTTCAAGGTTGGCTATTAAGATAGCTAGGTTAATTTCAAGAACGTGGTTGTATTGACAGAGGGAAAGGTCGTATTAAGAGGCCCCCACTTCGTTTGAGACGTTAGGCTTACAATGGGTAAGAAGGAGAACGAAAACTCCAATTTTCTTAAACCGTATTACGAGAAAACAGTGAATTACTAACTAGATAAATGGTGACTAGGACGCCACTGAATGTATCAGGTTAATCGTAGACTCACAATTTTTCTGTACTTTAAATTATTTCTAGTGGTTTGCTGGAAGGAAAGAATGGTTACTTATTCTAAGGTTCTTATAATTAAGAAATAATAAAATCTGAATTCAGTGAATCACTAAAATGTATAATTTGTAGTATAAAAGTACAATCCACAACAAAGAAATCAATTCAGTTAAAAGAACATCGATATAACGGTAATTCAAACATTCTTTGATTACTAACTAAGTTCAGGGACCCCTGGGTTACAATGGTTTATAATTAATCCAAACTGAACAATAAACTCAGCCTAACAAATTGTGGCTGTTAAAAAGCTAAACTTATTTAAGATTTGAAACTATTTATAAAAGTATCTCAATGTCTATTCTTAACTTCATCGAAATGCCACTCCAGTAGAGTGTTTATGAAAAGAGGGCTGTTGTAGAATCTGAGATAAACAATAAAGCTTTGCGGATTGCATGATGGTGAATTTATAGTAAAAGAACGTCACTTACTTGAAGTCCAGAGACGTAAGTTTCCAGATAAGAAAGAGAACGGTGCCGACACTCCTAGTTCTAGATGATTCGTACCTTGTTTGTACGTCCCTAACCATTTCATAGGGTACGAAAATGGTAAGAGGATGATTGGCCCCAAATACGATCCACCTTAAAGCGTTAAATGTTGAATTTCCACAAATTTATTCACTTAAAATAAACTTAAAATTGGGCAACTTCTTTATTTTGTAATGTTTCTACTTTGAACCGGAGCGCGGCCCCCTTTTAAGTACCCGTGTACTTAATTATACAAAAGAACGGAAGCGCTATTTGCTCTTACAGTGTCTAGCTTCCACTGACTTCAGAAACATTTCTTTCGGAAGTGGATATATAAAGCGGGGATTGTTGTTGTTTTTAGAAGGTCATGCATATTTACATATTTGCTGGCTTTTACCGCAGCCTTGTTACTTTGTGTTCTATAGAAGTTTCAATTAATTTTTATTTTAAAACAAGATAGAATTTAAACCGTTATTTTGACTTGAATTAATCATAGTTTTGAATATTTAATTTTATGTTATTATTATTGCAATAACGCCGAGGTATTTTAAAATATGCTCGCAATTATAAATATACATACTGATATACAGGGTGTCTCTAAAAAATTTATTAGTATGTTTGTCCAAAATTTAAAACCCCCTTACAAGTCATAGAATTCCCTTACCTGGTCCTGAAACCACACTGTCTTCATCGATTCAGGGGTGTGGTGATAAATCCAGATTTCATTATCTGTCACAATATGTTTCAAAGAAACATCACCTTCATGTTCGTAGCACATAAGGAAATCGAATGCAAAGTCCATCCGTTTCCTTTTATGTTCAATTAACATTTTAGGTACCCAACGCGCGCAGAATATGCGGTACCCTAATGCTACATCCAGAGCTTCATGCAGCGTGATTTTCGACACTTCCGGAATAAGTTCCTGACGGCGCACACTTCACATTTAGCGAGGTAAGCAATTAACATAGCCAACACACGTACGAGACTCCACGGCGCATTGAGCAACTCTCGTGCGGGAAACGCGGAAGGCTGACCGTTCACGGCAGTGTTGCCAATTCACGCACAAAAATATCACTGCTCCGTTTACGGCGGTTGTAATCTTAGTTTCCGGACATGCATCATATAAATAAAGCAAACATTTAATACTAGACAAACGAATTCACAAAGTACATATTCAAAGGTATGTTAATAAATTTACGTTAAAACATTTAAAATGCATTTGCTTTACGTTTTAGGAGAAAATGACAGATGTCAATGTGCGTAGTGAGATTAATTTCTTTGAACTCACGTGGTAGTCAACTAAACTAACGTAAAGTTAACCATAGATTTCATCCATAAAATGTTTTCCTAACTTTTTTCGGTATTGCTACAAAAGTAAAGATAATTATAGTATTTTCTTTTTAAACTGATGTGTCTAAACAAAAAGGCAGTCGGTATAATTCGATATAATTACTCAATAAACTTTATTAACAAAAAAATTAAAACAAACTTCTAGTCGGTCAACACAACCAGGCAAAACTAAAACAAAGTTTATTTTCAAAATTTCTTTATTTTCGAAAGAATAAATTCATACATAAAATAAACAAAATTAGTTGCCTGATATTTCTTATAACTTTTTCATGCACGTAGCAATAAAACTTTAAAACTTGAAATATCGACGATCAAGTTACATTATAAATGTGCCATTTAAAATGAAGTTAGTTGTATTTCAAGACTTGTATGATATTTTGTGGCAGAGCCATCTAGTATTGATTTATAGGATGTAATATTAAGTAAAAGATGAAGAGATAATCCTATAAAGTATAAGGTTTAAATTCTAAATTAGTAGAACACCTACATGGGCGAAAAGCTATAAAGCTGCAAGTTCAAAATATGAACATTTTAAAAACTTTGTTGTCCACCTGCCTGCATTTTTATGTAAGGTTATGCGATTTTTTGGTGGTGACTAGCCTTCCAAATGTTCATATTTTGAACTTGCAGTTTTATGGCTTTTCACTTATGTAGGTGTTCTATTAATTTAGAATTTAAACCTTATAATGTATCCTTATATATAACCTTATAAATGTATCGTCTTTTATTTAATTTAAGCTACAGTACTACCAGGGCGAATTTTTATGTAATCTATGTAACTACCTTCTACATTCACTTAAGTAGTAAGCTAGAGGGGTTCTGTGGCTTGTAAATAAAGTGTCACAGAATCCCCATGCCATCCACTGTTGAAGGTGGTTTACCGCCCACATTGAATATCCCTTCGGTTGTATGTATACATGTACACATATGTATTTATGTATAATTGTTGGACCCTCTGATGATGAACAATTAAAGATTGCCTATATTGGTTAATTCGCGTGTCCAGCTTGGCGTGGAGATTAAAAAGTGAACATTTGTTTTCAAGAAATTAAATATTGCTTATATTGGTGAACTTGTGCGCTGATGAAAGATTCACCTCTAAGTGCATATATGTAGAAAAAATCATTATTATAATTGCACACTTAAAATTTAGATTACATACTTATTTGATTTATTTCGTATTAAAAAAATGGTTATGTTAAAAAACATTATGTTCAATAGCTCATTATTATGTAATGAAAAGTAGATTTCTAGTTTTCATATCTTCATGCTAATACATCAAATTTAATTCAATACGGTCATGTGGGGTCAATTAAATCGTGCTTAGGTGTATGTTACATATGTTACACGTGTGATAAAAATGCCGGTGTTGGGAAAAACGCGTAGAACGCTTAAGTGGACATTTGGTGCGTTAGTATAAAAAGTTAAATCGTGAAAAGGATTATTTGTTTGTTTAATCGCTATAGACAAATTGTAAACGCCCAAAAACCATTGAAAAGTAATGTAAAAATGGAATCTTACATAATCAGAGGTTATGTTCTTTAGTATTGAGAGAAAAGTTTCGACTATGTAGAAGTTGAAATGCAAAATCTAAAAATAACGAGTGATATGGACGAGAAATTGTATAGAAATGAAGACGAATATCCGTCAATTATGGTAGATTTAAGCAAACGAAACATGTTATCATGTTTGGAACTAAATCTAAAGAAATAGCTCAAAACTATCGCCCCTGTTCACCTGGTCAACTCTGTTGCTGAAGTAAACCTATTAGACATAACTTACTGCAGATTAATGCAAATGCACATCAATGTAGCATCAAAACAGTTAATCAGTTCCAATCGCTACATTTTGAAGAATGTACAAAGTGATGATGGTGTTACACAAAAATATATCGAAATTGGACTTGTGCATATTATGATTTAAAATCGGCAGTGCATTTGGGATGTACTGGATGTGCTAATAAATCAATTATTGTAATGTGCAAAAACGAATGGCGTTTACTTCTTGCCCATGAAATATATAGGGTATCCTAAATATAAGAGCATTATTTAACACACGTGTACACAGACCTTTAAGAATCACAAATCTGTAAAGTTTGTAACCTACTTGGAAAAAATGATTTATAAATTTTCGCATAAAAATCTATCATAAATACGAGCCTGTAGGTATATACTTTACTATGAAGCGTGGTTAAAACATAAATACAATTTTATTTGTTTACGAATACCATGTTAAATTTTCCATTAATACACTTTTTCCAGTCAAGGTTACCAAATGCTTTAAAAAAAGTAGTAGATCGTATTCATTTGAATCGCTTCAATTTTCTTTTTTCTCAAAACTATCGCTTATTAATTATAGATATATATGAGTGATTATTAAAAAGTTATTTGTTAAATATCTAAAATTGAGATAAGTGTAAATTATTTCAAATTTATATACAATTTATTTATTATTTGGAGTTTTAACTCTTCGCAAAATTTAAAATGACAATGTAGAACATTATTAAAAGTGAAAATTATTTAAAAAATGTTTCCATATTCAATAATACGTGTACAAATGTATTAAAAATAGGATGTTTTTATTTTAAAGAAATATAAACTTGTAGAATTAACAAATCACTAGAAATTTTAAGGTAGATAATAAAACGTGTCACATTTGCGGGTATTTATAATAATCAGCTGAAAAGATTCATTAAGGGTGATCTGAAAACGTTTGCGTCATACCGAACTCGAACAATCGTTCAAGATGTATAGTCGGCCAGGATCGAGAACTCATCACGATTTCTACGAGGATGAGTCATATTGCACAGTTTAAACAAATTTGCTATAAAATGACCCATATAACCTTAAACGATCGCGTAAAACCTATATAGCAAGCTGAGTGCAAAGTCAATGATTTAGATAGCTTTTCAGCAGTGGGAATAGTTTGAATTACCTGCACTTAAACAGACAAAAAGCTATATTTTGCCTATAAAAACACCTATTGATCTACAAACGCCTTGGTTAGATTCCAAAAGAACATTGCGGGGTTAAGACTGCTAGCGCATCCAAATCTAAGAACACCAACATCACAAATCTTGCGCTTTATTTAAATTTTGAGTTATATCCAAAAGAACACATGCGTTTGAACTTTTTAACGGGTGATTATTTTCAAAATTACCTTAACTACTTAAACTTTCGACACGTTTATTACAAGGATAACATCGAACCTGCACTCCATTAGGCCAAATTTGTTTTCGACTATTCAAAACAGCGAGGTGTTGAAGGACTCGCCTGTAGATGTGTCATTAGATATGGAGTCAACTAGAAAATTTGAAGTGATAGATATGGTTTTTAGTCTAATTATTCATCATTGCATCGTTTAATATAGCCCTTACTATAATGACGCTAAAATTTTATAAAGTACCAATGAAATGTATCTTAATAAAATATATATTAATAAGAACAGTAAGGATATAAAGCATTTCGAGTATTTCACTCAATCATGAGGCCACAGGTTAATTAGTTAGTTAGTAGACAAGTGTAGTTAAAATGAAAGTCGTAAAATAGAAGCATATTTTACCAATAGTGAATTATGACATAGTTAATGATTTGCATAATAAAAAAGTTTGAAGGCATATACGTATTTTCAAAATCGCTGAGTAGCCAAAATATCAGTTTCTGGAGCAAACACTGAAGCCGATCAAAAGTATAAATTATAAATAACGAAGGCATTATGTTACCTTGAAATGCTAGAGCAAACTTCACATTTATATTCGACAACGTGGCTTGCGATAAACAGAAAACTTTAAAACCTATTTTACTGTGGAGCGGCATGACGGCGTTAATAATTTCTATTTTAGTAAGACTTATGCACCGATGCCTAAACATTTAATACGATACAATGTAAACTATGCTGGTTTTGTACAACAAAACGATTTAAATCTGAAGCACGTATTTGAAGATCACGTAGGTACAGACATGCCATTCCAAACGTTCGCAAAATGTGCAAAATTACTGTATGGAAAAGTACGACTTTGTTAGCATTCATAAGAATTTGACTAGAATGCCGGCCGAAACCGAAAATGTCTCGACGAATATACATCATTCTGAAAGATCAGAACCTTAATCAGTAACAATATGTTAAAGTTGAAGGTTGGCGTATACAATAGCAATAATGATAAACATCAATTAAACGTAAATATAAGCTGCTACATTGAAACGAGCTTAATGCGGAAAGCTTGATTGAGGATATATACAATTCCATAATTAAACCTCTAACCGCGATTGCCTTTAAACTTGGTGCAAAAGATCACGAATTAAGAAAAGGACTTGCGGGCAGCGAGCACAAGGTACAAGAAGCAACAAAAGGTGCTTCATCATACATTCAGACAGCGACGCGATGTTATGAAGAGGTTCAAATGTGTTCTAGCGAAGTTGGGGTACTTCGACACCATTCAACTCCAGCAACGTTAACCTCTCACACCGTCCTTGTTAGCTTCAACGGTTGGAGCTTTACCTTCATCGCTGTTATTAACGAGCATATATCCGTAGAGGGAATCTCTAGATAGAACTTGGGATTCTGTAGCGCAAATATGCAAAAACGTACAAATATGTAAAAAGAAGAGAGGAATTTATTACGCCAACGATGAATACCGCTGGTGTTTTACAAACTAGACGTAAAGCGTACGAGACGTGAAAATTTTACACCTCAAGAATTCCCATTGTTGATTTGGATGAGGCGGTTAGTGGTGCTGCTGCTACAACTGGTGTAATAAGAAAAACAAAAATGGTTCAAAAAAAGAAAGGAGCTGGAGCAGCAAATTGGATTTTCAAGAAAGCTAGCAGAAATAGGAGGGTCAAGTATAAGTACTGGAACACCGTACACAAATTAATTGCCGAACCACACCTATAAGCAAAGAAGCTGGCCGGTCATAGGTCACGATAATGAAATAATTTCAATATTGGGGGAACGGTGAAGTGGACTAAATTAAAATGCCCAAGACTAATGACTATTCAAATGTACAAAAGTACCTATAAAGGACAAACAGTGCACAGTACTACAATAAATATTGAAAGTTTGATATGGTGATGCAGTAGGAAATTGTGGAATATCTAGAGTAATGTTGAAGGGCTAGTCTGGAATGAGCTTTAAGCTGATCAAATGGAGAAATTTTGATATAGAAAATAAAACTAATTCTCAATCACCGGCACGTGACTTGGACGCCTCAAACAAAACGTATGAAGCTGAAACAGCAAAGAAAGCAGTTGACAATCTAAAACTGGAGTATGAAAATGTTTATCGCCATTTAGAGCAGTCAATCGTTGCCTTAATGCGGAATGCAGCTGAAGAGACGAGACGATTTGTACAAAAAGGGACTGAACTCCTGCGCTCTAATAGTCAAGAGTAGGTGGAAGACTATAACAAGAGTAATACGTAATATGTTGATGATAGTGTCGCTAACGTGAAAATCTACGCTGAAGGACATATGCGCAAAGTAAGTAAATAGTAAGCAAGATGGGATACATAAACATGTCCTCGAATTCATTGATATCAAATACACGCAGGCGAAAATCTGCGCAAGTGGACTTGTACGCAAATTGAACACCGAATAAGATCCGATTTATCACCAGCTCATCAAATCTGATGACAGACTCTCTCAAGCGAAAATCTATGCATATGTACTTGTAGACAAATTGAATGCTAACTAAACCCAAATGAATAAGTAAATCCTTAAAAACATTTCTACAACTGAGAATATTTTAAAGCAGATATCGGAAAAGTTTGCAAGTTTCAAAGCAAACACGGCATACTTATACTTAGCGCGAGAACTGAAATTCAAAAGTATGTAAATTTGAGAACTAAAGATATCAATGATGCAACTATACAGGTCATTATGAAACTTCATCCCACAATGTGTTATTAGTAGTAAAATCAACAGTGGTGTCATTAACGGGAATGATATGAATAAATACAATTTTTAGTTCTACATTTATTCATAGTGTAATCAAATCTCCAAGCAGGAGGTGGTCAACGAAATACATATTCCTGTTATAAAAAATTTCCCAAGACGTAGAATATTTGAATATTTTTAAAGGGCTATGACGATCTTTGTCAGTCGGATTTAGCCGAATTTCAAACTTATCCAAAGAAGAATAAGGCCATTGGTGCATATTTGTTGTAATAGATTGTTCTTCCAAGTTTCTGTGGACAAGACTGTTAAAGGCGAAAGATGCAAGTGAAATGGCTGAAATCTATTTGTCGAAACGCAAGCAATCGAAAACCTAAGAATTTACAAACTGATTCTGGTAAATAGTTTTACAATCGAGAATTCATATCGCTACTGGGTTCGTTTGATATCAATCATTATTCATCATACATCATGGTCAAATCATCCATTGCCGAGAGGGTTATTGAAACTTTAAAGTAAAACTTGTACAAGATGTTTAGTTTCCAAGGATCCTACAACTGATTGAATATTCTGGATAAGGTTACCGAGATTTAAAATAACAGCAAACATTAAATACTGGACTCAAGTCTGTATATGTAACTCCCAGTACCAATCTGAAGTATCTTTACAGAAATTTAAATACTCAACAAACGTCGTCGTTATAAAATAAGCGAAATAATTTGCATAAATAAATATAACGGGTGTTTTCTAAAGCTCACACACCCAATTGGTCTATGGAATTGTTTAAAATTGTATGCATTCGATTAACAATGCCGAGGAGTTTATCGTGGGGGCATTCTACGAATTAGAGATTTAACCGACCAAATGTCCGAGCGTATGTATATCTAGTAGAGAAAATACTGAAACGTCGACCTGTGAAAAAACCAATACTCATGGATTTGAAAACCCAACTTAGATTGCTATATTGGACGTAGTTACATAATTACAGGGTCCGGAAAAAGTCCCGGAACGGCCTCCTAATTTCTAAGCGGAAAGATATATTTCTAAAAATTTCAGAGACCTTTCAGAACAAAAAATACTACATTTTGTAAGTAACACAAATTCCATTATGTTTAAGAGGGGAGAGTTATAACGAAATTTTCAAATAGCAACCCTACTTAAATTTACTTTTGTTCGAAAGACACTATGACAATTTGTTCAAAAGTTATATCCAATTAATTATC
>JAHWXV010087730.1:0-14036 GCA_024586415.1 Phrixothrix hirtus
ACTAAAATCCTCGCCCGGCTCCCGGACATCCTAGCGGTGTTCGGGGCAGAACCGTAAAAACCACGCCCCTCAACGGGCACTGCAGATGCAGTAACAAAAATTACCATCAAGAATACAACTGCGTCGGAGTGAAGACGACTAGTTTCCTGAGCCTCCAGTGCCATCGACAAAATGCGAATGCCCTTGGGATTCCGGTTTAAACAGTTTTCACTGTAACTTATTCCAGGTAAATCAGATATGCAAGTCAACAATTGTTAACCGCCACCCGTAAAAATAGCATGGTCTCTTCTTTAATGGCTAGGGCAGCAAGCTAACTCTATAGTAACTGACCACATCTGCCTTTCGTATGCAATGAATTAGCGTCAGTGAAAGTTTTTTAAACGATTGTAACTAAAGAAACCTATATAATGTAAATATTTAAATTAAACTTCAGAATAAACTTAAAAACCACATATTTTATTTAGCGAGTATCAAAATTGCAAATGTTAACTGATACAAAAATTTAAATGGTATTCATCCTAAGGAATCAGTGAAATGTTCATGACAAGCTGAACTTGGCATTCAACCTTCACCCTTTCATGAGAATATTTCGCCTCAGGCCAACTAAGTTAACCCTTAACTGGTATGGTAGGTTCGTCAACTCTTTCAGGTATGGTGGTTGAGAAGAAACCCTATAACATAAAATTGACTAAAAATAATGTGCAAAAAATACATACATTTATTTTTAAATAATTATTATATATTTTGGATTACTAGAAATAATACATGATAAAAAATATCTAAAAAAAATATAATTTTTTTGTGTAGCAACAAAATACAAATAAATGTTAATTTGCATTTTTAAACAAAATGTATAAACAGTTAGAAAGTAAAGAAAATAATGTAGAGAAGTTAGGCAACATTTTTTGGACCCTCTTTTTACCAACTGTAACAAGATAAAAAAATGGGTTCAGGGAAATAAGAAAGTCTATGCCATTATTTTACCTTAGTATTTATAAATAGATTACTCCACACAGCGTAGACACCTTACAAAGCCTATGCTTTGCATTTTGCAAATGCCCTTGTTACATACTGAACATTTCTGCGGATGTTTATTGTCATTTTGACACATGTAATATCGTTGACTTTTTTTTATCAACAGGCAGAGTTTCTCTGGAAGCCTGCGGTAGTATTCCAATATGGCGCTTGATGAGCATTCGAAGATCTGTTGGAAAACTTTTTATCGTGGCCCTGTTTTTTAAATGATCCATGATGAGGTCACCTCGAATTGATATAATGAACGACCGCCTATCCATTTGTTTATTATTGGCTACATTATAAATAATATGAATGTTGACACCCATTATATTCATCATTGCAAAAAATATTGTTTAAGGAGAACACCTACTTCTGCGACCCATATTATAACAAGTATACTTCTGGTACAAATTATCTACTCACCCCTTTGTTACGTTATAAAAGTCAATAGTTACTGGAAGCTTTTTCTTATTTCTTATGATTGCATCTGTATGGTGGAGAGTTGACAACATTATAACGGATTTGTGCTTTTTTGGTGCATATGATAATATGGCAAGGTCTTTTGTAAAGCCAAATATTGTTGATAACACTGGGCGGTCCCTATTTGGTAGAAACTCTGTACCAATTTCTTTCTTATTTTTGCCCAAAGTTCCTGTAAACGTTAATCCACATTTTCTTAATTCTATTACAAGTTGTATTGACGAAAACCAATTATCCGAGTAATATTGCGGTTGCTGTTTACAATTGGTTAATAAAGTTGTAACACGTTAAGCGTAGGTACAATTTTATTGGGTTAGGAGAAGTATCGTTCAGTAGGTAATGGGTCCTGGCACCACACAAACACCTGACCTTCAGCCTATATTTATTGGGCTTGTTGGGCATATACATTTTATATCTGAACTTTCCCCTGAACGCAACATGCATCTCATCAACAGTCATATACTTATCACAAGCATAATTTGACTGGCAATTAATTATCATCAAAGTAAACAATTCTGATATGGCACCAAGTTTGTCTTCATTATTTATCCTTTCCTTCGTGTAGTACTGTCATCAAAACATAAAGGTGTACATAAAAAGAAAAGGCGTTTTAATGTCATAGTTACACCAAATATACTGCGTCCCATGAGCTTCTTAACCCATAGTAAGCTTACATCCCCATCGTTGGATTTAAATGCATCACACAACAAAAGAAGGCCTATAAAAGCCTTTATTTGGGGTTTTTCAACGTGGTTTTAAAACTGACAGACAAAGCGTTAACGCCATAAGAAGCTGCCATTTCTGTAATTCGTTCGTTAGTATATTGTATTATAACATCTAACATGTGTTCATCAAATAACAAATTCCATATTTACAGGATTGTTTGGTTTAATCCTATGAGCCTCACCTATTACAGCAGGAATATGAGATCTTATTGTGTTCTCGGGTCAAGTTTTTCTACATCTAGGAGGTATCTTTGGCCACTTATATTTATTCTTCGTAAAATAATATGGCGTGCTTTTATCAATTTCTTCCTTCGCTATGTTGTCTGCGGACTATACTTGTTGCACAGCATTTTCACAAGAATATTCATCTTCTTTTTCTTCCTTCGACTCTTCTACCTCACTGTCAGCTTCATGAACACTAAATTCACTCACACTTGATGAATACTCACTAATGTAAGCATCTTGAGCCTTCAGCTCCAGTCAGATGCATGCGTTAAAGCGCTTTTATTATCCATTACGTAAATATTAAAAGAAAATCTTCTTATGGTATGGTAGGTCACTTTTGACCCGTAGGCACGTATAATTCTGAAACAATAACCAACTTAAGTAAGTGACTGATAAAGTATCATAATGTAGGTGAATTCACGAAAGCGCAAAGCGGTGTTGTAAACGTGGCGCATCGAAAATTACCGAAGTAAGGCCACCTGGGTCAGTATTTACCCAGCATACCAGTTAAGAGTTAAAGCTATTAACAAGTGTCGTTGGAACATTGGTATCCCTTTGTGCGTGGTATTGTTGCAAAGTATTAAAATCTGATAATTTATTGTTAACTAGTCTCAGTTATTTGCTTTCCATCTTTGGTTTAAGCATCATTCCGTTATAAGCGAACTTGTTATATAAGTGGGCGTTTAAAATGGATAATGAAATATAAAATCCCTCAAGTGTGAAGCAAGATCAGTGGTTAGCCATTTGAAAATAAAAATCACAACAAAGCCAGAATTATGATCAGAATGATGATGATATTATATATGAACTAATCGCACATGTGTGAAAATTTTCGACATAACAAGATAACATCTATAATAAAAAATTTAACAAATTGGAGCGACACTGCACAATTTCCCAGTTTCTTAAAGATTTTAGAAAAGTTTTGCCACAAATTATCTCAGATATGTATAATTTAAGCGAATTAATAGTGAACAAAACGCACGAGCGCTCTTTTATGCTTTTCGGGCTGACACATATTGCAATAAGCTACGTTTACAACTTAATGTCAGTCCTTGAAGTTCCAACATCACGATTCGCCATTAGATCAAGAAAAACTAGATAAACGCTATATCTTCTAGGATGAAACAACCCATTTCTTGTAGAGTAGCTCCAATAAAGGAGGAAGCTTACTATCATGCACTGAAGTGACTGTGACTAACCATTAAAAACCTCAGAAGTAATATATTGTCTGTTAGTGTATCCATCCTCAGCGACAATGCGTCTTCTCGTATTACCGAAGAAATAAGGCAACCAGCAGTTTGTAACCATGCATCCTGCAGCTCGGAAAAATCCCTAATACCGCATAGGAGAAGAACACTATGCGAGTGATGAATTAAAGAAACTGATGGCTAAGCTTTTCAACGTATTGAAGTTGAACGTTAATGGCGAATGAATATAAAAGTTTATCAAATGTTACAATAAAATCATCGGTGTCTAGATTGACTTTGTGACAAAAACAGTTTACGGTGCATAAATGTCAAAGAAAAAGTGTTTTGGTAAATCTTTTGCGGTTACTGTTATTTTAAAAACGATTACTAAAATCTGGACGACTCTCTTAAATGTAACGCAAACTAATTTACGAGTTACGAGCACAAACCAAGTTCCGTGTGACAGGACAAAGATAACATGTCAATATTCAGTAAAAAATTTGTTGTGAAAAATATTTAAATCTTATCAAATTTTCTACATAACTACCACGACTTTGTGGGCACTTATCATAGCGCAGCACAAGCGATTGCACCCCCTCTTCATAAAAATGTGCCGTCAATGATGTGAACCAAGTGGTGTAACACGTTCCTTGATCTTCTCATCATTGTTGCACCTTATGCCATGAAGGCATAAGTCCCTAGAAGTGAGGTTGGACTGTGTAGAGGGTGGTCAAATTTTTTGCAGTCGAAGTTCTCTAAGAGTTGTTGTGTCGCATTCGCAGTGTAAGGACGGGCATTACCGTGAATCGAAACAATGCCGCTGGTGAGAATTCCTCTGTGCTTATTCTGTATTGCACAACGCAGATTTATAAGGGTCTCGAAGTAGACATTTGCATTGATTGTTTCGCCTTGCGGTAAAAAATGTACCAGCTGAATACCGCTTCTGTCCCAAAACATTGTGCACATAATTTTTCGATTTTTCATGGTTTACTTCGCTTCTGTTCTTGTTGGTGACTAAAAGTGCCTCCACCCCATCGATTGTCGTTTGGATTCGGAGGTTTCATAAGTTAATTATATTTCATCTCCAGTCATCATACCTTCAAGACAGTCATCATCTTTATCGTCGTATTATGTCAAAAATTTGGTGAACTTCTCTGACGCTTCTCTTTGTGTTATTTACTAAGATATTTTGGCATCTAGCGATCACAAAGTTTCGAATAACCTAGTTTTTATAAGCAGCCTCATGAAAAAGTAGTTATTTTGAAAGTTTGGAAAATTCCATAGAGAGAGAACAGAAATTGTAAACCTTTTCTTCAACTACACGAACCAGTTCATCACTAACTAAAGATAGATGCCCACGTCGTCCGTCATCAGCACATTGTCGAGTCTTTCATTAAATTACCTAACTTACTTCCTTACCACCGAATCACTCATCACATTTGTTGATAAATATCGACTGGTTTAATGTTATTTGCATTAAGGAAACAAATGCGGTCCTAATCTCACAAGCGATGGAATTTTCAATTAATTTGGGCACTTCAAATAAATACCACGAATCGCACATAACACTCAAGTAACTCAAAATACCGCTAACTCCTTCTCAATAGGTCAAGAAAAGTACTACGTATATGCGAAACTGCATTCGTGATGCTGTGGCGGCGAGAAATGTAAACGGAGCGTAGTTTGTGGACGTACCTTGTAATAAGGAATTAGAACGCATCACTACCAAGAAAATTAAATAAGCAAGACATTTCTTGAAGGGTGGCACAAAAACTAAAATCTTAGGATATATTAATTAGGTCGAACGCTTCATTAAAGTATAAATTAAAAATTATTGTAAAATTAGCTATAACTCAGTGTCGATGGAAATTTATTCGCGCGGAACATTACCGTGATTGTTGCATTCGGCTAAATTGAAAAATGGAACAATTACATAATTTAAACTTAAAAATTTCACGAATCATTTCAGGTGCAAAATTGACATGAAATTCAATACTATTTAAGCCTATCAGCCCTCAATTAAATGTTGAACGGAGTGTCATGTTAATTTATTCAAAATAAATGTCGTTTCATTTCAATATAATTTACAGGAAGAAAATCTAATAAGATTTGACTTTAGCACAACTCTCCACAGTGACATAAAACACTGAGTTAGAGGTATTACAATTTTTTTACCGGAATGACCGTGGAGTGTCTTCGACACGTTGATTTGTTTTAACTGTTATATATGTGAACTGCTAGTCTATAACATTCGTTAGTAGAATATAGTGAAATCGATAAAGATCTATGTGTAAACTGCGGAGCAGAACTGAGTTGCAAAAGTTTCGAGCAACTTACCAAGATCATATTAAAATTAAAAATTTTTGAAACTTCCATGTTTCATTGAATAAAAGCCCGCTGTCTCGCTCGAACTTCTGATCTTACTTATGTGTTAATTTGACTGCAATGTGATAGTTATCCACGGAACAGATTAGCAGTATAATATGGACAATTGAGAACGAAAATCGAGCCTGACTAGAATATCAAGAAGATTCCAATGCATCGTTAGAATCAGGATCATTCGGGGAAATGTTCATCAAATAAGGAAAGCGTTGGATGGTCCATATGTCCGTATGTTTATATAATTTATAATGTTTACATGGGAAGGTATACTGTAATATGAAGTAAACTCTGTGTACAGGGTGTAGCGTAAGTTTTTTATAATACATTCTGAGGTGGTAGTATTCATAAGAGAATTCGAAACACGAATCTTTGTTTATACAGGATTCCAACAGGAATGTCAGAAAAATTTGATGAAGTTAAGATTGAATTATTTTAATATTTCTTGATTTCTCCTATAACGCTCTAGGAGATGGTGTCATGCTTCGAATTTCAAGTTCTCCTTAAGCATTTTGTGTTTTAAGAACAAACTGGCGTTTCACTTACGTAGTGTTCTAAATTTGTTCTTTATTTACATATCTTCATTTATATCAGTGCACTATTATAAAAGCGATTTTGTTAAAAATTCTTCCAATATTTGAAAATTATGTCTATACAAATACCGCGACTTATTTCAAACGGACGATAGAATAACGCAACAAAAGCGCTAATTTCTGAAACGTTCAACCTGATAAATAATTTAACACCATATTTTATATTTTTATAGAACGCATATAACTTGTAGAATTTTTATGTAAAAATGTATTAAAGAAATCCATTTTTTCATACGAAACAAATAATATGAACCTGCAGATCAAATTTAGTCACATTACCATGCCACATAGGATTGAACAAGTAAATTTAGATCGATAGCGTTGATATAGCCACTGAACTCTAAAGCCAAGACGATAACCTTAACTAATAAAAGACGATTTTTCAATGGTTTTATTCGAAATTAGATTTATCTGATTTATTAATATATACTGTTAGAATTTCACAAAATTGTTAAGAGACACTCTGTATATAACGACTTTTTGCAATAAGAGTAGCAAGACCGATAAACATAGCTATAACAGCTCTGCTAGGCAGCATAGTTTATTAATTTGCAAGCTTGTGCAGTTTTGTATAGTTCTCACAGTTATGGCGAATCTCCGCTAAATGTACAAGACAAATAAAAATAAATATTCAAAATAAAAACCTATTCAGATAAATTTAAAGAAAACGATTTCCGACACACACAACGTATGATATCTAGATCAGGAATATGTTTGTGTTACGTCGGTTACAAATTTAATGAATCTACTAAGCAATTCGCTGATCAAACAATTTATTTACCTTTTGTAACCTACCTGGATATACATATATAAAAGGAATCACTTTTATCTTAACTTGAAATTAAAGTCAAATGAATATTCTGAAATAGAATAACCCAAAATCAAATATTAGTTGTTTTTATAGAATTAGGTAGCTACCCAATCAGTTACATTAATTAGAAGATTTCCTATTTGGCTTAATGAAAATATAAGGTTCTACGATCTGTTATTGCAAATCAATTTAAACTATTACACTCACAATAGTTATAATACTTAGTACATCACAGAAAATTTGTTATGTACATAGTTTGAAGAAACTAAATAATTATTATAAAGTTGTAATTTCCAAGTCTCAATGAATTACTGAATAGTTTAGAGTTGGAGTATCGGTTGTCTAATTAGACTTGGAATAGGAGCTTTTAAAAACTCCACATTTTTAAATCTGCGTACGAAATGGAAAACAAAATTACTTTTCACATACCTGAATATCAAATACGATCGTAGATCGATCTTCTAATTTTGTAACCCCTTAGGTGGTATCATATCTTTAAATTGCAACCATCTAAAATACGTGGATTGACCATCTTAATACCCGAAAGCAAAGTTATCGGTACCTTCTTTAATTTTTATTCACAGCGAAACGTTACTAATTTCAATATTTTCTTTCACCTCAATTCATCTATTAATATATATTTAAAATGGGAATGTAGAAATTTAAACTTTGCCAGAATAAACATGTGTTCAGAAATGACTTGAAAGGTCAATGGGCTTGTCACACCTAATATAGACAGTGTTAGCTCTCAACTATTTAACTTCAACGAATAGCATTTGAATAGCTGACAAATTACAACATCTCAATTGTACTTCCCTGTACAAACATTACTGCGTCTCCTAACATGTTTCCGCTTTAAATAATTTTTTGTGGAATTTATGCTATCGGAAAAAGAGAGAAATATTACAAAAATGCAACATTGTTTCTATATACATATAAAGTGAATTGCTTAGGTTGATTTAATTTAATAATCTAATTTGTTGCTTTATTTAAAAGAAACATTAGAGATAAATCTAATTTGCTAAAGTATCGAATTTTAATAAGCAAATAATGTTTAGATGATTTGCAGAAAATTAGATTATGTGCTTCTACACTTCACGTATTCGTAAAAATTAAAGAAAGATTTAGATCTTTTATGTCGTCAAAATAGAAGTTTGAATACTGCTGGCATCCTTTAGCATTAAATATTGAATTTCCCATAACTGTCCCTTATTGTTTATTAAAGCAAAGTGACAGATTCAGAGTTTCACGTTTCACCACTCACCGCAATAACAAAACTGGTAGTTCCGGTGGAGGAGTAGCCATCTTACTACAGTTGAGCATAGTACAATTGTTACTTCCACTCTCAAACTCTGAATGTGAAACCGTCACGGTTCAGGCCCTTATTGGTCACAATTCAATAACACTAATTGCTATTTACAACAAACCAAAGAACCGCATTAAACAAGAAGACTTGGAGCTACTGTTTAACCGCGAAAATTCAATAATCGGTGGCGACATTAATGCAAACCATAAGCAATGGGATTGCAGAACTACAAACCCCAATTGCCACAAAATAGCATCATGGATTATGACAAACCCTAACACTAGAGTAATCGCACCATAAGATGCAACCAATATTCTTACGGGGGGAAGGGAAGACAACATAAACTTTTTGCACGGTAACTAACAAAAAATTCGCGGTAGCAGAAACCCTATATGAACTATCATCGGGCCATTTTCCGGTAGTTCTAAAAATAGACGGTCAACGTCCCACACGGAGAACGGTAACGTTGCCAAAAACTAACTGGAAAAAATACTCATATTTGATGTCAGGGTATGAACGGACGGAGAAATGGAAACCGAGGTTGACATTGAAGCAGCCACTTTCGACTAACAAGCTCAATAAAGAGCACATTAAATCAATGCCAACAGTTCGATATTTAATAGATGAGCCTTAAATGCTGTTGAAAAATCTCTATTAACTTCAAAAAATAGGGCAAAAAAGATTTGGGCACATTTTCGATCGATAAGGTGCGCTACTTAAAATTACAAAGCGAAGTCTGCAAAATGCTAAAAGACAAAAAAATTCGTAACTGGGAAGACACAATAAGGGAGGTAAGTGAAAATAAAAACCCAAAATTGTGGCGACTACTCCAAACTCTAAAAAGGGAAAACGGTACAAATTCACCGATCCTGCACAAGGGTATTCTACAATTTAATGACTACGATCGGGCAGAAGCTCTTGCAGATTGTTTCGAAGAACAATACACAAACAAGTTACCTGCTAACAAAAGATTGCTTGATAAAATCCATCATTCAATTAAAACAGTCAAAGAGCCGCTAGTAACAGCTATAGAGGAAATCATTGAAATCCTTAAGTCCATCAAATCGCGAAAGGCCCCAAGTGGGGATGGAATCCCAGTCCGAGCGATAAAGGTTCTCACGTTAAAACCAAAACAAGCAATCGTGAACATATTAAATAATTCTTTAGCAACGAGATACTTGCCTTTACACTGGAAAATCGCTCACATCATTACCATACAGAAAAATACAAGGATCTATATGTACCCAAAAACAGGAGGCCAATAAGTCTACTGAACGTACTTTCTAAACTGCTAGAAAAAATAATCAATATAAGATTACAAAATTTCCTCGAAAATAATCAGTACGGCTTCAGATTCAAACCCTCGGCTGTGCCAGTAGCCAATCTTAAGGCTATGTTAGTGAGAGTTAAACCAACTTTGTATATTGGCAGCTTGTGTAGACGTCGAAAAAGCGCACAAAAAGGTGCGGAGAAGCTCCTTGGTACAAAAAATCTACCAACTAAATAGCCCCATTTCGATCACCAAAATTACATTATCTTTTCTATCAAACAGCTCATTCCAAATTAAACTAGGTAGTTCTCTTTCCTCCAAAAGAACATCCATAGAGGGTATTCCTCAAGGCACTGTACTCAGGCCAGCTCTTTATAACATTTTTGTGCCTGACATTCCCAAATTAGAAGTTTTTAAGAACATCGAACTTCTGCAATATGCAGATAACACTGCCATCATCGTGGCTGGTAGGGACACAGTAGTTCCTAAATCTACAATGAGACAGTGTCTACAACTAATACATAACTACACCGAACGATGGAAGTTGACCCTAAACGAAGAAAAATAAAAAATCATACGCTTTCCCAATAAGCCCGGGAAAACCAAAGAACTGTACTTCAACAAAAAGAAGTCAAGATAGCGCGACGTACCTTGGTCTATTGTTTGGAAAGAACCTATAATAGAAATCACATACCGTAAGAAGGGCAGCTCTCACCATGAATATGACGAGGAAGCTTTACCCAGTTATAGGGTCATGTAGTGAACTATCGCTTGAATAAAATAACAAATTGCTGAACACCATGCTGCTATGGCGAAGAGATCTACACAAAGTGCACAACAGCTGCCAAGAGAAGGATTACGATCATCACTCACAATAAATTACTACGTGTAATTACCGGGGCTCCGTTGTACATTAGGGACACAGATCTAAGAAAGGATCTAGAATCTCCCGACCTTATATAAAGAGCTTCGATAAGAAGAAAGAAGATCTATTCAGGATAAAGCCAGGAACATGTCCTGAGAAGGCTTAGCCGCACGGTACACACCAACCTGGTGATACTCACCAAACCACCAAGTCTGGCCAAGCTCATCTATATAGGTCGCTGAGCTAAATACCTGAGGGCAAAGAAGTAAGAAAATCAATTTAATAGAATACTGTTTATTATTTAATAATAAATCTCGAGTATCTACATTAGTAAAATTTATTGAAAACTCCAACTGCTACTAAAACACTTGGCGCGCTGGGTTTATTCTTCAAAAACTAAATTTTTATTGTAGTTGGTATACCTATTAATGAAACTTTGTTTACAAAGTTTTAGCTATTAGTTTAGATCTGTAAGAACTGAGAGGCAGCAGCTTTAATGAATGGTATCATTAACACGGTAACGTGATATGTTTGCATTTAGTATACAATGCAAAATTAGGTCACGTGAAAACGTTAATAACTAATAAGATTGCAATGGATACTTGCTTTATTAGTACAAAAAGTTCCTAAATTCGCGACAAGTCAGGTAAGAACATATTTTGTACGAATAAAGCAGCGGTTATAATTTTTCTCCAAACGCATTTAACAAAATACAAGTTCTATAAAAACTTAGAATGACATTCTATTAAATGTTAATCGTATGGCCTACTTTTTATACAAAATACAAGATAGAAACTGGTTACAGGGGTTGGAAGAAATACAATTTTTATCATTACAATAAAAATATCTTCCAATATTTTCCACTTTTAATGTAACACTAAACAAATGTTGGTCAAATTATAATAGTTCAAGTACATCTTTACAGCGTATTTTTCATTTAATTGGTATACATATCCGTGTTCATAGCCATGTTTACTTTAAACCTATATAGTTGATAATATTTTTTATAAAATATGCCAGCGATTCACAAAATGTCAATAATTATTTCTTAAAAGCCTGTTCTAGGATGTAAAGATAGTATGAATGAATATTTTTTGTGAGATAGAACTGACCTTTTCTTTTCCTAACACTATTTCAAAGCAACTATGTATATCTAATAGAGTAATGAATAACAGTACCGAATTTTGTTTGTTTATATTGACTTAATAATGTAAATATAAATCGCCAGTGGCATCCTCTTGCGTAACAAAGAAAATAAAATTCATAAGTAATTCGTTAGAAAAGTGGACCGTTCCACCCGTTCACTTAATTTAGCCCGCTACAATGTTTGTTTATTTTTACACTTTGTAAAGAGTGAGAATTCGTGGACTATCCCGAAATTCGGCGCAAAGCGACTGTATATTGAGCAAGCTTTGCTTTCACAGTGCCATTACAGAAATTTTATTGTTACACTTAGCATACTCTGGCTGTTTTATGTCTCACATACTACAGGGTTGACAGAATTTTTCCTTATATTTGGAGATTTTTTCAAATACAGGTTGCAACACATTTGTATTTGTTGACAAGTACTTCGCAGTGCTCCAGAATTGTTCCACTTATTTCCGAGTAGTATAAGCAGTATCTATTATACCAATTTAAACGAAGTACATACTAAAAACATCCCTACAATTAAATTTTCTCAAACATGTACTTTTGGAAATGGAAATTAAACAAAAATAGTGGTATTTTTTTCATTGAAATGATGAAACTATAGCCTGAATTGCAAGATTCAGAAGTTTGTTCATTGTAGTAGAAATCAAAATTTTAATGTCGCATATCCACCTTTTACAATGATAAAAGTAAAATTACATTTATAGAATTTAACTTCGTGAAGGCATGGCATGTGAAATCTGCACCAGGATATATTGTGAGACGTAAGATCCTCAGAGACTTGGAGGGGTATCTTCATAGGCCAGATTTATTAATCAGTGTGTAACTGCTAGATAATTAAGGCTAGAAATTATCGAAGTCAATTTGCATGTCTATAACACCAAGTTTCGAAATACCACGCACTTTTAATTCAAAAGTAGAAAAACTTACATTTGTATTTAATAAGATGTGCGCTTACCTTTCGCAGTAGGTTTTCTTCGAGATTTCTGAAGGTAGTAACAATAAGGTTCAGAAACGATTTTAGTATGAAGTAGAAGGCAATGAAGGTTGAACTAGGAATTGTGTTGCCTTTACAGTAGAAGCAAAGTGAGCAGATTTAGCACCAATGGATAAATCTAGTAAAAATTCTTCAACATGATAAAACCCCAACTGAAAATTAATGTATAAAATTGAATTTACTGATTATAATCATCATAACGAAAATAGTGTATAGAACGCAACGTTCGAGCTATATTGGGGACTTGTTATGATGTAGAAATCTGTGAAATAACAGCACGCAGAGGTTAACACTTCAAAAGTTTAGCGGAGGCATCGTAAATCGAATTAATTTAAACGTTGCACATTTCTAACGATAACAACAAGTAATAGTATATTACAATACAAGATCGACAAATTTTGCTAATTTTCGATCACGTTGTGTCACAAGAAAATATGACAATAACGCATATGGCAGAAATCACAAGTGTTTAACCACGGCCGGCAAAGCTTCAGTGGAGCGCGGTGTGGTCCATCGGTACTGCGAGGCTAAACACTGTAGGATTGATAAGTCTAAATCGGTAAATGTGGGCGTCACTGTTCTCAGGACAACTGCGACCAGGCGGTGTTCGAAGAACACCCTGTATGTCTCGATCTTAGTGACCTTACGTTCAAGCGGAAAACAGACGCTATAACGGTACTGCAGAAACGGGATTAAAGCTGTAAGAAACGTTCTTATGCTAAAGATGGTCATTCACTTATGATCACACTGTATATGAAAATTAATAAAATAATGCTAATTGAAGATTCAATTATTAGTTACGTTACTTGCAAAAATTGAAAGCGTACTGTGCATTACATAAAAATAACTGAGGACTGGTTTCAAGATTAACCACCTTGTATATGATTTAATTAATAAATTGAACTTTAACTCAGAAATAAATAATTTATGACCTTTATTTTGAATAAATTCGCAAAATATTAATTCACTTTTGCACGCGCACTGTATATCTAAAATAGCACTCTAAGTTGCATTTTGGATTAAATGAAA
>JAHWXV010087731.1:0-14909 GCA_024586415.1 Phrixothrix hirtus
TTAGTTCCACATTAAACACTTGATCCTAGTTATCGTGCCAGTTAACTTAGAATCATACATTAGTTAATTAGTTCTACATTAAACACTTGATCCTAGTTAGCGTGCCAGTTAACTTAGAATCATACATTAGTTAATTAGTTCTACATTAAACACTTGATCCTAGTTATCGTGCCAGTTAACTTAGAATGATACATTAGTTAATTAGTTCTACATTAAACACTTGATCCTAGTTATCGTGCCAGTTAACTTAGAATCATACATTAGTTAATTAGTTTTACATTAAGCACTTGATCCGTGTTATCGTGACAGTTAACTTGGTATAGTTTATTCCCCGCTAGACACTAGAGCTTAGTATCGTGCTAGTCAAATAAAACTCATAGTTATAATTCCTTGTTATTAACACTAGACACTAGATCTTAGTTTCGTGCTAGTTAGCGTAAGATAAAGCATTGACGAATGCGCGCAGACCTACTGTACAGCTCCCCTCTTTTAAAGAACTAGCTGGCAGTTGCCTTCATCACTCCCAGAGACATACAATAACGAGGCGGATGGGACGTGGCCGCGTAGCGCTCGTGTGTGGTTCAAGAGGTAACCCCCTTGTAACAGATCTATGAGTGCCTTAGTCGCGCCCACTCTTTAAGTTTGTGCTCTTTTTCCAAAAGAACACATGCAAATTTAAGATTTTGCGGCGAGAAGTTACGTTTTCCCATATAATTACGTGTAAATCGAAGCATAAGGGCACTCGGAGGATCCATTTGTTTACTTTTATAGTTGATCCAATTCAAATGACGAAATGATGCTTTAGTATCGCACTAACTTGAATATGGAGAGGATCACTATGGGTGCACCTATATATGTTAACGGTTATTGGTTGGATAATGATTCTAAAATTATTAAGCGAGATATTTTAGGATATGTTAAACTGTTTTCGCTACATGGAGAAAGTAGTTTAATGATCGTACCCGAAACCACCATGATTATGACTTATGTTGAGAATTCTGAGCACGATTGCCCATGCGATTACTGTAAAAATTGCAATTCAAAAGAGAGAGGAAACTCAAGGTGGGAAATAGATAGAAGATCGTTGTCCCCCACCACTTTTTCAAGAATGTGTAGAAAATTTTAAAAGCTCAAGAATACACCCCATGTGCAAGGAAGCACCGAAGTTTATGCATAATTATACATACGACGTTTGGCATCACCGCTTATGGTCATTTAATGATTCGCAAGGAACTAGTTCATGGAAAGGACTTGTTTCACGCAAAGCCTTAGCTATCAACGGCTTCTTTTACACTAAAGAAAGTGATAAAGTTGTATACCACTGGTGTGGAATAACTTTACATATGTAGCGTAGGGAAGATGATACACTTCTAGAGCACTTTAAATATGCGCCTCATTACCAATTTGCAACATTAAGGTACAACATATCCCCATGTTCAGAAACTGATGCCGTCAAAATCCAAGATACTGTTATTCAAAATTTTGACAAATGACAAAAATTTGAATAAGTTTAAATTGAATGCAAAGCACCGTCATTTGAGCGAAAAATTAAAATTGTTTCATAAAAAACTGTTTATTTTAAGATTCAGGATAAAAATTAACGGCGTTTGTAAATGTTTCAACGCAATGAATATTATTGAAAACAACAAATATAAAAAATCCCTTCATTATTAGTTTTTCTATTTTACCTTTTTCCTAAAAAAGTATAAATAGCGTGGGCGAGGAAAGCAAGCTGTTTAGTAATTCCTATGCAACAAAAGGGGCCAGGTGTTGTGAATGCGCTTATTAACAAGCTGCCTTTTGAAGCTCACTTGCCTGGATATCAGTATTGCGGTCCAGTTACTAAATTAGAAAACCGCCTCGCGCGTGGAAACCCTGGTATAAACCCGTTAGATGTCGCCTGCAAACGGCACGACACAAGTTACAGTCTAAGCAACGATCTAAGCGAAGGACACAGGGCTGACCGTATTTTAGAGGACAGATCTTGGCAAAGGTTCAAGGCAAAAGACGCCTCGTTTGGAAAAAAAGCATCTGCGCTAGCTATAGGCCATGAGAACGAAAAGAAAATTTGGGGTGGGTTGCTTGGCACGCAACAATACGCGGAAATGTCGTAAATGGGGCGGAGCTATTTCAAAGAGGAAAAGAGAACGCGTATGTTTTAACAAACACGTCCTTAAGCAAATCAAAACTTCGGCAAAACATATTATTGGAAGTTCGGCCGGGGGCAGTTTACTAAGTTTAATAAAGACTGCCTTGACTGCCGCTCGTATTGCCATAAAAGCTATCTGAGGGCGAAAAAATCTTAAATTTCATCGCGTAATGCCGCTACCCAAAACAGGCGAATTTCTTCCGCTCATAATACCCCTATTTGCGGGCTTATCTGCTACAAGGGCGTTGTCAGGCGGTGCTAGTGATATTTCTAAACCAGTTAATGACATCAAAGCTGCAAAAAAGTTACAGGATGAAATCGAAAGGCATAATCGAGTTATGGAAGCGACTGCTATTGGAAAGAAAGGCAGCGTAATTTATTTAAGACCTTATAAGAGTGGCAGCGCTCTATTTATGACCTTTACTCTACCGCCGCCACGTAATAATTCAAAAAACTCCTAAAGTTGCCCCGACGATCGCTGACCGATGTAGATTTGAAAAGATACGCAAAAAACATTCCCTACTTCAGAAGCGTATTAATGCGAAATAATTTACCTAAGAAGGTGTGAATGCGCAACAATTAATTTGGATGGTCAAGAGGGACCCGAAACTAACTGGACTTGCAATAACAAGAATAAGAGCTACGTTTTCTATTAAGATAGCTTTGGTGACCTTGGACCTCCTCAAGACGTGCTAGACTATTTTCGGGATTGTAAAATTCATTATAATTATGAGCGCGAGCAAAACTTTAATACGGCAGTTTGCGGACGTTTATGTTTAAATTTTCTATATAGGTAAATATTGCTGGGTGATATTCATTAGTGGGCAGCATCATGGCAAGAACGTTTAGTATAACAAGTGCGGGCAACAAAGCCGTATCGCTGATCTATCCTATGTGGGAAGCGGACAAGCGTTACACATACGTATTAGGGTTGATTGGTTTTCACGGTGCTAACTCAATACGAAATATTACCAGAGAAAACAATAGATTCCACTTCATAGACGAAAATGAAAACGAAAGAACAATTGAGATTCCGCACGGTGCGTCCGAAATTGACGAAATAAGCCAATATATAAACCGCACCCTTTAGAAATTGTTTGAGACGAGTGATGACAGATTTCATGCAACAATGAATTCAAACACTTACAAGTGCGAGTTGAAGTGTGCGTAAGATGTTGATTTTGGAAAATCCCAAAGTATCGGTCGTATACTAGGCTTTAAATCAGAACTATTAAAAGCGAAAATACTTTACGCTTCTTCGGAAGTCGTTCTAATATCGAAGTACACGCAGGTTAATGTAGTGTGACATTATAAAAGGAGCATGTAGAAACACTATATATGGATTTGGCATCTCTGATATAGCTCCAGGACACAGTATCAATCTTAAACCTGTCAATCCGCCATTTGTGGAAATTAATACTGAGGCTATAAGAAAAATTTCTATCGATCTGGTAGACCAGTTGGGTCGAACTATTGACTTTGGCAAAGAGCCGTTCTCGGTGTGCCTAGAGCTGCGCTAATTTGAACTAAAGAAGGATCGGGCTCAAATTTAGGACTCGATCGCCTAGCTCTCAGCAGTATCACCTTAGAACCGTTGTTGTTGATGATGGCCATAGAATAAATAGCACAAATCTACTCGTACGTAGTTGGAAATATGCTTTTGACTGAGAGAAACGCCGTTCGAAAGAACTACTATAACCTGCTGAAAAACAATTTCAAAGATCGATTGGAGTTAGAGCAAGAACAAAAATGTCTCAACTTGATGTCTTCAAGAGCTACACTTACGATGATGACAGTGTCAAGGAAGAACTGTATATTTATTATCCCTACGGCTCTAAAACATACGAACATTCAAGCGAAGTCAGAATTTTAATTCAAAATCAAGACCTAATAACGGATACCCACAATAGTTATATCTATATTAGCGGATCCGCAAAAGAAGACAAGTTAGCGGATACTGAATGTAAGGCGTACGAGTTGACGAAAAATGTTCCTTTCTTCTTCTATGAATTGGGCGCAAAAGGAATCGATTCCTGCAAAATGCCAGGAATCACGAGTGCCATTAAAGATTATGCATCTTACACACCTGATGATCTGAGCAGGTTAAATTTAATTGGATGGGCTGCTTCAAATACTGTAAATAACTATTTTGAAAATGATACACTCGAGAAGCGCTTCGTTGCCTGCATACCTTTAAAACATATACTAGTGTTTTGCGAAATGTACAAAAAACCGATTATTAACGTGCGTCAAGAGCTAATCTTAATAATGGCTAGAACTTATAAAAATTGCTACAAAGATGCTGCAGACGTAACAATAACTGTGAAAGAAATTAGTTATAAAATGTAAAATGCAGCGTTCAAGCTAAACTCAATTTATACGATTCCTTGGATAAAAACCCGAAAATTCCTTTACCTTTTAGGCGCTGGGAGATTTACGAGCTACCCGTATTTAGTCAATAAAAACCTCTATTAATTTGAAAAAACCTGGTTAGGTGCTGAGTGGCTTTCAAAAAGATCAGAAAAACATCAAAGACGTGGACGCATCAAAATTTAAACACTTAGATATCACAAATTTTTCGCTTCATTTGAATTCAGAAAAATACCCATACGAATATATGCAGCTGGACTTTGAAAACAACAGGTATGTGCAAGCATATATTAACTACGCAAACTTTCAACGTGACTACTACGAAAGAGAGAGAAGTTCTGCTCTATTCAACTACATGTAGTTCAGGGATTGCCCCGTATTCGTCATCGAATGTTCCAAGCAAAATGAAAATTTTAAAAACCCCACCGTCGACATTCAGTTAGAGATGGAGATGTTGATAAGCTTTCCGCAAGGTGCAGTTGCTTATTATCTGATACTGCACGATACAATTATTGAATATGATCCTATTACTGCAGAAGTTAAAAAAATATTAACTTATAATTAGTTTAAAATGGAATGTATTATTTTGTATTTTGTAGTTTATTTATAAAAAACAGTCCGTAATTATTATATCAATAAAACATGTGCGTGTATGTGTTTTATTGTTAGGTATAAAAGCGGCGGTTACAAATACTTTGAGGTTAGTATATAGTTTGGTAACTTTCCGACATGAAGATGGTAAAGCAAAAGCACTCTCTGACCGTATCTAAATTTGATGATGTAGATGAGAAAAGAGGTAAAAGAGATGATAAACATGAGAAGTTGTTGAGCAACAGTATACGCTGCATCATATCCGGTCCTTTGAATTACGGGAAAACTAACGTAGTGATTAAGTTTCTTATTGACGAGAACGGTTTAAAATTTAAAAATAACTACATTTTCTCAAAATCGCTTCAACCTAAATAAGAATTTCTAGAACAGGCTAAAAACCAATAAAAGGCGTAAATTACTTTTCGTTTAATGAAAACGAGGGCATTCTACCTCCTTGGGATGCTAAGGCCAATTCGATGTTTATTTTCGATGACATCAGAAGTCCGAGAGACGTCATTTAGCATAAACGACGTCCATCTCAAGAGTGCCATTTCACTGTTACTTCGACCATCCGAATCGTCGAAGCGGTGGTACAACCTACACGAAGAACCATTCCTCACTACTAAGAGCTACCACCGGGTAGAACGCAAATTCTTTACTTATCTTATACCTTTCAGTAAGGACTAAAACTTTACAAGAGAGAAAAAATGACGCCCAACGTGCTATAAATATGGAAACGTGTAGAAATATGATGACCCAAGGTATAAGAAACTGTCTGAAGAGAAAAACATGGCGTCTAATTAAGTTAAACCGAAACTATCACATCCGACCCTAAAAAAGAGAAATAATAAAGGATAACCAACCGCAAGTACATTAAGTACCCTATTTTATCTGTTACAGAGGGTATCATCCAATGCCACAACCAGAAAAAACAGATATCTTGAATTTATACCCTTAGAGAACCTAATTTACGAACCAAACCGCGGAAAAGGAACTTAAATGATCAAGGAACCGTCAACAAATTAACGAAAAAACTGTCAACGCACATAAAGTCACACCGGCCACAACAGTCAACCGAGATGAATCCCGAAACCGTGGCACACGATCCATCTACAGATGAAGAATCTGAAACCGCAGATCAACCGACTGCACGACGACGCGTAGTTATTTGCGACATGATACGTAAATGGAATCTGAAATTCAACGGGAATACCGATCCCATTTCTTTCTTAGAAAGAGTGGATAAATTAAAATAATGTTATCAAATCCAGAATAGTGAACTTCTTACCACCCTACCTCAACTGCTTAAGGCACACACATTATTGTAGTACTGCAACAACAAAGAAGACTACAACAATTGGGATGATTTCATCAAATCATTCAAATCCAATTATTTACCGCCAAGATTCTTATTCAAAATGGAAGAAGAGATCAAATCCAGAACACAAGGCAACGACGAAACTATAAAAATGCACATAACAAATATTCAAACCCTAATACGTCGTTACGGTCAATATAAACCTGAACAAAAATTAGAACGAATCTATGAAAACCTTAAACCGGAATACAAGATATACATCCGCAGAAAAGATTTCACGAATCTTAATGAATTAATTATCGCCGGAGAGGAATACGAAAACAATGTTGCACAAGCAAAAACATTCAAAACACCATCGCCGCCCACTCAAACTTTTATTTTCGAAACCACTTATCAACCAAAAAAGGAAAGGAAATCTATTATGTCCGTACAAACGTTCAAACAAAAACCGCCCCTAGAAACAAAATATAAACACAAACACCACCATCTAAGTATAACCGAGAAGAAATATGTTAGAGATGTGGAAATAAAAGACACTAGAGAAACCGCTGCTACGCAAAACCGAAATTCTTTTGTTCATACTGTGGGAAATCCGACATATTAACAAAGAACTGTAACTGCAAAAGGCAGGGAAACGCAAACAGCCAACGGGAACCACAGATGTCTCCCGTAAACCGGCCAACCGTACCTATGAACTAAAAACCGAACCACAAAAATAGGAAAAATGGCTAATCAAAATCCGCAATGAACATAAACAAGACAAACAGCCGACTCCACACAAATCAACTACTGTTCAAAATCCGACAAACACAGACAGAAAAATATTCTTAAAGGTTGAAATCACTGGTCAATTTCTATTGGCAATGATAGATACTGCATCTGAACAGTCTTTCGTCAACGACATAGTTGCAAATAGCATCCCTAAGTACAACCGAATGAATAAATCCGAGACAAACTAAGATATTCAAATGGTAAATGGTACAACAGCCCTTATCATCGCAAACATACCATTATTAATAAAAATACAAAACCAGAAAGTTAAATTAAATGTTGGAATAATTCCTAAATTAACAGACCATGATACTTGGCATAGATTTCTTGAATAAAACCCGTGTGCAAATAGATCCGTTGCGAAAACTATTAAAATCTTCGAGTTACACCTGGCCACTACAGCATAGAAAAGAAACCAACGCAGTTTGTAGTCTCCAAAAACTACAAAAAACCGAGAAAAGCCAGTTACAACAATTCCTTACCGAAGAACTTAAAAAGTTCGACAACATTTCCGGACCCACCGTTAAAATAAGCCACAAAATAAAACTTAAACCCAACAATATACCGATAAAACAGCGCTACTGCCCCTAAGCCCCGCACTACAACAAGTCATAAATGAAGAAGTAGACAAACTACTACAAGATAGCATCATACAACCGTCACATAGTCCCTATAGTTCACCCGTAGTGCTTATAAAAAAAACCAACCGGCAAATACAGATTCGGTATTGACTTCCATAAATTAAATCAAATAACAGAAACAAACGCATACCCAATTCCGCACACCGAAAATATCTTTAAAAAGTTAAGAGAAGCACGTTACATAACCATCCTGGATTTAAAGAACGGATACTGGCAAGTACCACTAGAACCGGGAAGCACACCATTAACCGCCTTCACAGTACCAGGTAAAGGACTTTTTAATTCCGAGTAACCCCATTTTCACTCCATAGCACTGTCGCAACCTCCCAGCCTCCCAGAGGCTACTAGATTCAGTTATAGGACCAAAAATGGAACCTTACGCGGTCGCATACCTTGAAGATATTATTGTAACCAGAACATCTTTTGAAAATCACCTGGAAAATCTACAAAAAGTCTTCAAAAAACTAAAAGATGCAAACTATCAGCTGCAAAGAGACTAATGTAATTTCTGCCAGACCGAGATCAAATATCTAGGACATGTACTCAACGAAAAAGAAATCCATACAGATCCTGAAAAGTAGAGGCCGTAAATAAAATAGAAAACCCGTAAAATATTAAAGGAGTCAGAAGCCTCTTAGGAATGGCATCCTGGTACAAAAACCTCATCCCGAATTTCACACGTCAGCCTCACCTCTAAATAATCTATTACAGAACATGCAGATAAATTGAAACACCTAAAAGACATCCAAGAATTAGCAGCAGCGTCGATTTTACAACTTACCAAGACGCAAAATTGAACCTCAAGTAGGCGATAGCGTCTACCAACGCGAAAAACCTTAATCAGGCACCAGATTAGGACGTTCCGCAAAGTTATCTCCAAAATTATCCGGACCGTACAAAATTAATAAAATGGTATCTAAAACCACGATTAAATTACAAGGTATGATTGATAATAAAATAATCGGACCTGTGCACGTAAAAGATATTAATCCAGCTAAAGAATACGAAAAATTAAATAGCGATAACCGATAACAACAATGTATAAAAGACAAGTAAAGCCGTGAAAAGTTTATTTCTAACAAATTAGTACACCAACAATGTCTCCGAGACCATTCAAACCACCCAGTATGCCTTCTTTATCCCAAATTCCCACCAGCTCCCGAAATAACCGTATGTTGGAGGTACAAAGGAAGTGAAAAGCTCCGTCACTAATCGAGTAGTCAATCATAATAACAAAATCTTGGAGAAACAGAACAACTTCAGCAGAAGACCTGGCAGAAGCGTTCAACGGAATAATGGGACCATCTCCAATCATACCGCCCGGCCCAACACCACCACTCAACCTCGCCCCCATGGACGAAGACATCGTAATCTCCGAGACTATTACCTATCACGAGGCCTATCAAAACTACAACATCGAGCCGCCCCACACCGATCCACCAGCATCTGCCACAATGGAAGTCGACATTGCCATCGAGACCGACTCCAACAACCCGCCCAACAACAAGCGACAACTTCACGACCTGCTACGACAACTATTCGGCGATTCACTACCACCATCACCAGCCACACCGGCCCCAGCATCCAGAAAACCCAGAATAAAGGCTCACAAAGCGTTATACAAAAACATCGGCGGCCGTAAGATGTTCTTCACGATGGATAAGCTATACCGCATGCAGCAGGACCCCAACTTCAACCTGCACTACCAATTAATAACAATATGGTACTAGAAAATAACCACCAAATCATTCCACCGCCAACAATCTGCAGCTTACCGGAGTATCCCTTTTACCGTGTAGTGAGGGAAGTGTAACGTTTATGCGAAACGCTAGAATAACGCAAAACGCGATCTAAAAGAATTCCTAAAAATTCTACGCATTTTCGCTATATTCATAAATACGGAAGTATAATTTAGAACATTGAATTAAAGGACTTCATAAACTCTAAGAAGGTGTCAAGTACCGTGCGCGAGTGTCTAAGTTTAGTTTAAAATTGATAGTAGAAAAATTGCTTAATTAAAAGTCGCAGTAAAAAAAATGCTATAAAACAATTAAATAATATCATACAACCTGATGTAAATAGGATCCGCTACCGACCGAAAGTACTCAAGATTGGTTTGGTAATCAATCACAAGCAACCGAAATAACTATCTCCAATTATTGAAATATCAATTAATTAGTAATATCTAATTAAGAATATTACGTCATGTTGCGAAATGGAATTGGTTAAACAGATGCTGTCGTTATGTGTATCACTACGATAGCAAACAAAGAAAGCAAGTATTCGTAGATCGAAGAACGCGAATACCAATTAGGTATAAATAAGACGACTTTACAAACCGAAAGTCGGTCTTCATAGAGACACTATATGTACGTTGCCTAGTGCAAATTCCGTCTAAAGCTTTACTCATCGATAAATCTAATTTTGTTAATAATCAGGTCGACGCAACTTCCTAAGAATCGAACGAATGCGAATCAAAGACGTTATGAACGCTGTATGCTAGGAGGTCGTGTCACAAAAATCGCTACGAAGTCGTTTACAACCATGTTGCCAAGTAGCTAGCTGTGAACGACGCCGAGCGCCATCAACATCGTTGTGCGTTGTATTGTAACAATAGCGGACGCACATCGGTGCTGATCCGAGACCATTCACCGAATACACTCGCCTGTCGTTTGTAAATATGTAGCTAGGTTACGATTAACAAAAACGACGCCGAGCGCCGTCGACGTCGTTGTGCGTTGTGTTGTAACAATAGCGGACGTATATAAACGCCGAACCGAAAACGTTCCCTTAAGCAAGGTAGCCTGTTGTTAGTAAATGAGTGGCTAGGTCGCGATTCACTAACGACACTAATTTAACAGAGACGGTCGGCGTCTATCGAGTGGCATCTCTAGCCACAGGTACACGCCGGTCTATTGCCCCCGTACGTCTGAGTATCAACTACGCCAAGAGTGCCGCATGTGAGCGACGCCCGTTTGTGTAGACCTCAAAGCACATATCAATCCCGTGCATCCATATACAAGTATCAGGGGAAGAAAGAGTGAGCGGATCTGAGAACTTGTACCGACTATCAACTTCAAAGCTTCACGACACGCTTGTCTCGAGTCTTATATGAACTCCGGCACAATTTACAAACGCGAACATTCATATTGACTTTGTTTTCTAGCTTAGTATTTTTAATTTATAACTTAGGATGGTTTTAATTTTGAGTTCCAGATATATTTGAGTTATTTCATTATTAATGAATATTAATTGGTTTATTTAATTACACTGTTAGAATTACTTATTTATTTTGTCAATAAATTAGTATCATGACATATCTTTTCAGTTCCGTCGATGACCGAATCGAACAGTAACTATAAGTTCGTTTCTAGACCGAAATCCGAGCGACGTCATTTAGCATAAACGTCGTCCATCTCAAGAAAGCCTTTTCACCGTTATTTCGACCACCCGAATCGTCGAAGCGGGATACAAACTAAATGAAGAACCACCCCTCACAAATAAGAGCTACCACCGGGTACAACGTAAGTCCTCTACTCCACTTACAAATGTTAGTAAATGAAAAATTCAGCGTCAAGGTTAGACATTGACCTATTTCGTGCCTGCAAGAGAGTTTTGCAAGTTTTGTACTGATTACTCAATGGAAATTTCAGAACTTTAATTAACAGTTTTTCGCTTTGTGTTGATTAAATACTTATTGTTAATTATAAACTCAAAATCATCTTCCGTTAGTCTACGGTCTGATATAATTTAATAATTTTTACGTTAACACATGAAACGGTAATCAATTATTTTTGTGTAATAAGTCAGTTAATTATTAAAGCATTTTAATGTTACGGGATCTTTGCATAATTAACTTGCTTTTTTAGTCGTTTTTCCACATTGTTTATATTTATTTTACGAATTCTCGACGGACAGTGTGCATTAAGTCGATTTAGGCTTGCTCTGAAACAGTATAAATTCAAAGCACATTTTTGATTCCGGATCAATCATTTTAAAACTTTCAAACTCGAAGGTCTAGAATACGATTGTTGAGTAAAGCTCCTCAAGCATCCCCTTTTAGAATATCCGAAAAGTAATGTTTAATATATAAAATTAAATTAATTATAACCGAGATTATTTAAAATATGAATTCCGTAAGGCGTTAATGGAATACATATATTAAAATCCACGTATCCGAATTATTAGCATTCAACTGTTAGAAACATAAAAGAATCAATTAAGTGATTATTGACGAAAAATCAGTCTGTTGTTTCACATTGTTTACATAGAAATACCATGTATATTTGACTAAAGGCATGCATTTTTTATTTAGAGTTTAGCCTTGCCTTTAATAATTTCCTTCCCAAAAAGCACGACTTTGGAGAAAGCGTCTGGTACAAACACTTATTCCTAGCCATCAAAAGGACATGAATAATCGTTGATAACCTCTTTTAGAAGTTGTCGAAACCGTTAAAAACAACACCCTACAAACCTTGAAAAGCGCTAAACACTAAATGACTAATACTATCGTAATTAATATAGTCAAATACTAAGGATAATTTGAAAATAATTATTGTCGTGTATAAATACACAGGCGCGGCCATCTACTATCAGTTATCAATAGTCTGAAATTAGTAAATATCTATCGCGTTCGAATTACTACAAACTCTGTCGGGATTTATAAAGACTAAGCAAAGTACACTTTCGCTCAGATAAGGGTGAAGAACTTAGCTAAATTAAAATTGGACATGAATGTTATGTGAAAAAACTTCAGTGTTCAACAAATCTTTATTGTTGGTTTTAAAAGTTGTATATATAATTTAAGTAAATCTGTATATAGTTTCTGACAGGCATTTCGTTAAAGTATTAATATTTGATTAGTAAATATATGATATTTAAACCATACTGTGTTAATTATTACAAAAAGAATTAGTAAAAATATTTCAACTAATATTAAAATTAATTTGCACAAATATATGAAATATACAATATAAATTACATAATTGGAAACACTAAATTGAATTAATCTGGTCAGAATAAAATACTTATAGTAACATTCATAATTAGGAGTTTACATTTAAAGAAATATACTGTGAAAACTGAGTTGCAACTTTATGAATAAATGTACAAAATTCCCCCTTTCTAAATCCAAACCTATCCTATTAAGTAACACCCATTGTACGTATCTCTGTCCCGTTTCATTTAGTTAATTAGTTAGTTTTAGCTAACCTATTTAACAAATTTGTTCCAAACGCTTTGGACTTGTGAGTATTACCTACGTTACAAAATGACGCAACCAAGTAAAGACTTGTGAATATCACATGATACATTTAACGTATACCCTACTCGCTGGCTCAACCCCTGGACCCACTTTCTTTCTGATAACTACCTGACGCTTTATACACAGACTTAGTACCATGAAAAGTAGGATTGGGGGTACCGAAGGCTGTGCGTTACAGAACTTCATCGTACTGCGGAAAAGATATCTTGCAACTATTTAATTTTTCGCAGTATTTCCTATGATCATTTAATTTAGTTTGGCTGCTAAAATAATTTAAACATCTATCACAAATAAACAACTTTCCCTTATGCTTATTCACCTGAGTAGATTTTAATTTTGACAAATCCTTTATTAGTCAATAGTGAAATTTTATTTCTTCGCAAACTTCTTCTTCTTCTATACAGTTACCATCATAATTGTTGCGTTTAAGAAAATATTTATTCTGAATTAAAAGAAGTTAAAATGTCTATCCAGTTTGGTTTTTGTTAATCGCGCGGGGACAACTTGATATTTATCATTTTTAGTTAATTCTAATGCATAAACGTATATGGAAATTTTATTTAACTTTTCAAATTGACATATCTTGAAGTGACATAGGGAACTTAATCTTACTAAAATCTAAAATGGAACTGTAACGTGAATATGCTGTTGTTCTATCAGAATTTATAATAATGGGATATAAATCTGCTGTGACGGCCCACGCAAAATAGGCCTCACCATCATAATTTTTGACATTTGTACAAGCGTGTTTCTTAGCAATAAATTCCGGTAGTCGAATAAAAGACGAGCCGTTCCCAATTTCAATTTTGTTTATGTTAACTTCGAGGACATGAATTTCTTTCAATCCCTAACCTGAACTTTTTTCTTGAAACCCATCTAATTTTGTAACAGTCTTTTTTTAAGGCCGACCAATTTTTGCAGGTTGCATCTACTTTCGTGTCGTTAATTTTCAGATGCGCTTTGGTTTCCCTAACTTTGTTGTTTGCATTCGCGGGAATTTTTATCTGATCCTGTCGCGTGTCGAAGAGCATTGTTTGTTACTTATTGGTGAAAGACGTACGTTATTGTTTCCGCTCCATTTAATTACGACAACCTTTGTGGTTTACTCTGCTTTTTGATATAAAACACCTACATTTTTAGGGTGAGTAGGCATCCCTTAGTTATGTGCAGGGTTGGTTGGTCGATTTCTATTTATTTATTTACTAGTGCTTTAAGTATGGGATTTAAAATGCCGGTTAATTTTGGGAATTCTCCGGTATGCTTATAACACTGCCGATTGCTTCTGGATGAGCCCGAGGTTCCGCTTCAGAGGGTTTCCTTTCGCCGTGGTTAACCTACTGTTTCCCCATACTAGAGCCGCCCTTGTTCTGTTTCTCTGCGGCTCTGGTACGCGACCAACGGTTTTGCGAGAAACACTCATTCTGCAGGCTCGAGGTGATGATTTCGATTTCTTAAGGACGAAATCAGTTTTTCTCTAAAAACTTCTACCATCCAGATCAATTTATCTTAACTTTTCTACTGATATCCGCCGAAGATGGCGTAAGCTCGTTACGTTTTGGGACCTGCGAATTGCTGCTTTGTGTTCCGAATATTTGTTTTCAACAGTTTAGTTTATTATTTTGTGCTACAGTAAAATTGGTTCTAATTAACAATTATAATGATTTAACTTTGTCTATAAATTTTCTGCTAATAATTTTGAAACAAATTAATAATTAAATATTTATGGAAACTTTCACAGTTAGTATTCATAATTAAAACAATTTTTGGTTTAAACTGTGTAACTTTAATTAAAAAATTAAACGTTTC
>JAHWXV010087761.1:0-12758 GCA_024586415.1 Phrixothrix hirtus
AAACAAAGAATCGGTAAGAGGGGGTAACCCTGAGTGTTTGATAATTTTAAAAGAGTTTCAAAATCTAGTCGGGCAAAACAAAGCAGGAAGGTACGTACAGAAAAATAAAGAATAGGTGGCGTACCTGTCACATAAAAATAAAAAATCAAATTAAAAATAAGTATCGCATATTTATTTGACACACAACGCGGGAAAATTAAAAGTTTCAAAAATAAATATAGCAAAAATATTTGGTGCCACCAACGTGGGGCATTCAAAAAAACAATTACAAACATTTAAACAAAAAAACATAGCAACATGACTTACTTCTTTACAATAATAAGAGCGGATTGTCATCATCAAACACAATGCTTTGTTAGAGTCCACTATACTAATTACTGCATTCAACCAGCCTTGACCATGTCGACCAGTCAACTCGAAGTTAATGTGGAGGGGGAAGAATATAATACAAAAATGTTATTGTTTTCATTCATTTCTTCATAGAATGTACATTGATATCATAAAGTATTCTCGTTTATTACCTACTATTTTAACTATGGATCTCGAATATGGTCATTCAAAAATTGGTATGACATGGTGTCTCCTGTTAACTTAACAACCGCCAGTTCCTTTTATACTTAAGACGATGATATTGTTACATGTGCCTTCTGCGTAATAACTACATAGTTGGGAAAAAGTACAAACTGCAAATTTGCCTAGCTTACAGCTACCATTTGTAGGATTCAAGCTATTGAACATTTTAAACATAGTGCAACTACGTTTTAGTTTTTTTAGTTTTCTTCTGGGTAAATTTTCGCCGGCCTCTAACATTTGTTTGCTTCTAACTGTTTTGTTAAGCTTTCAATTTCAATAGCATTTTTTTCTGGCCTGTCTGGTTATTTCCTACAGATTTATGTTCACAAAAGGCTTGGGTACACGAATGTTAAATAATGTTTTTTATATCGCAGACACCCTGTATTTCTTTCTGTAGGATTTATATCCATCTTACCAGTACCAATTTCATATAAAGATATGTTTATGTTATCTAAAGTTCTTCTGTATAATTCATTGGAAATCTTATGATCTGGAAATTTTAATAATCTTCATGCATTGCTGTTATGGTTAAGTCGGATGGTAAATATTTATGATTCGGTGCATGATTTTGCCTATAATGCGATGGCCTTGGCATAAACAAGTTGCATCTTTTTATTTCTTGATATTTTATTGAATGGTTTATGTCTATCTCTTCCATCATCATGAGGAACTAGAATCTTTACAAGCTTTTAACATGAAATTAATAATTGACATGCTTTTGTAGCCCAAACTATAGAGGAAAATTTTTTGGCAAACTTGTGTAGCAGATATTAAGATATTAAGAAACTATTATTATGCTTGCCTTTATAGTTTCTAATATTTTTTAATTTTGATTCTTTTGAAAAAGACATTTCATCACTCTACTGCAAATTTTCTATAAGGCATAGTATTTTAGGTTTTACTTTTCTTAATCTATTGCATTAACTAGAAGTTTGTTTTCCGATTCCGAATCTGCAGAGTCCATATCAGATGGTATATAATTTTTGTCCTTATCCAATTCGTCAATCTCACTATCTGTGTTAATGTCTTCCTACAATAATAAAAAATACTTTATAAGTTGCATATCTACAGCTATTTCAAAATTAATTAACTTACCAAAGTTCTATTATTATCTTTGGAATATTCATCTGTACTATCCTAAAAATGATCATATAACAATAAATAGGAGTATTATATCAAAAGAATTTACCATGAAACTTACACACATGTTATTTGCTGTATTTATTGCTAAATCTCTAATCATTCTACCCCTGGATATCATTTTGTTTCAAAAAAATGTAGAGTGCTCGAAACACAACTATATAAACCGATAGTACACAGCATACTAGTTAAAAATTATGTTATGGTACTTAAAACAAGGCAAAACAATGTATTAATAATTAATACACATTTTCTAGTCAATACATCCAGACAAAACAATGTACTAAACAATACATTGTTTTACCAGTTCCAAAAGAACTATTTTGGAAAAGATAAAACAATGTAATGTAGAATAGTAGATTACTTTGCAATTATATTTTTTTACCTAGGTTTAGTAAGTATTTTTTTAATAATACATCATTTTTCCAACATTGTATCTTCGGAAAGGTACATTACAGAAAAGCGACTCCAAGATTAACAGATAGAACTTCAACATAATACAAAATTGTCGATATTATGAAAACATTGTTTTACCTTTGCATGGCAAATTTGCCTTTCAAAAATTTTTAGAACTTCAAAACAACGTTGTAATCACTGTAATTTAAATGTTTGTACTGAACACTCTACCAAAAAAATAAATTGTGTGTAGATAATCAAATATGATTATGATGTTTTAAGTGCGCATATATTTATTTTAATTCATTTAGATAGAATTTCTGCCAGTGCTAGTAATTCCGTTGAGGTGTGATACTGCAAATATTATAAAATGGATAATGCTGTGTACATGAGAATCGTTAGGTAAGATTTAGGCATTCATTCTGTTGTAATAAGTTTGAATGTGCAATATTGTCTTACTAATACACCTACATATATAGTGGTTAATGTTAATGATATTTGATTGCAAAAACACATGTACTTATAAAGGACGGTGGGCAAATATATGTTTATATTTTTGAATGGACTGTCTTTACACGAACTGTTGAGGGAATTAGAGAATACAGATATAGTACCTTCCAGCAATGTGAATATAATAATTGCACCAATGAATAATGCCTTTGAAGTTTTAATGGATAAGGACTCTAGTAACGAGGGCGGGGGTTGCAACTGATGATTTGCCATCTTCACAACTTATGAGTGGTGTGGAATTTTTCAAACAAAGGCTTAATATTGGTAATGAATAGGAAGATCAAGATTTCATAGCATTTGCTCATTTACTAACCAAAGAAGTATCAGTAGATTCGAAGGAATCTTACAAACGGACAGTTTCTGATTTAAATAATTCAAGTGTTGATGAGAATTGGTTTCAATTCTAGTTTTTGATAAAAAAATTATTGAAATATTAGTTACTTTTACAAATACTTATGCAGCCAGTAAAGGTCGAGCTTCAGATATTACTTCTAATAAAGTCAAAATTGTTATTGGAATTCTATCTAGAGTTAAGTGGAAACAATGTGACACCTAGAAGACATACTTTTGTGTGCATATCAGAAGCCATGTTTCCCAACAAGTTTGAATATATTTTATCCAAATTCATTGTTGCAATAACAATTTGGATGTATCTGATCATTTTGCAAAAGTGAGGTGAAATAATGAGTGATAGATTTTCATCACTTTCTCTTGTAAAGGAAAATTACTTGTTGATGAAGCAGCAGTACCTTATTTTGGGCACCATGAGTGTAAACAATTCATCAAAGACACACCTCTATATAGTTATAAATTAGGGATGGGAGCCACTTTCCAGAGATATATAGTTTGGTATGAACCATATCAAAGGGCAAAATCCAATTTGAAACCTAGTTACAAGTCTTTAGGTTTAGAATTTATTAATATTTAGTGCAGTCATTACAATCTATCCTATCATGTCTACTTTGATAATTTTATCACCAGTCTGGTTCTAATTGAACTAATTAAGAGAAAGATCTTAAAGGCAACAGATCTAGTTCGTAAAAACAGGATTTCTATTTATCCTCCAACATCTGACACAGCTGAAGAAAAATTGAGGTCCCTATGATTTCGAAACAAATCTGGGATTATTATCAAATGGTTTGATACAAACTATGAGGGATGCTGCTAAATTTCGGAATGTGGCAACACTACAGTTTGCAGGATAACTGACATAAAATTCATAAAATTTGACATTTCTATCAAACAACCGTGACAGAAAGAGTGTATATAGAGCTGTTCTATTACAGAATAAATTTAAAGTAAACAAAACACGGAAAAAACATGGATTTAAATCGTGAACTTTTTTGAGCAATGATTTTGCTTTATTGTCGATTGAAAAAAGTGAAAAGGAGTGTATTGTTGATCTAAAAACTACTCTTGGTGATGATGCACCATCAAGAACAACTGTGTTTCAGTGGTATCAAGAATTGAAATTGTCATAGTAACATTAGTGATGAAGTTCGTGAAGGTCGACCAACGATATCAAAAATAGCAGAAAACATTGATGCCGTACAAGAAATGATTAATGCAGATTGTCATGTAACTTATAGAGAAATTCAGTCATTCTTAGACATCGACCTGAAACAAATTTTACAGGAGGACTTGGATGTAAAAAATTATGTTCATGATGGATTCCTCATAATATGACTGAGGTTCAAAAACAGGCTCATGTTAAATGGTGCCGAGAAACACTTAAACTTAGATACATCAAATTTGGTATATGACATTATGAGTGGTGATGCAAGTTGGACGCATGCCTATGACCCTGAAACGAAACAACAGTCAACTGTTTAGGTGTTTCAAAATGATGCAAAGCCAACTAAAGTTGTGTGTGCTTGCAGTATTTCCAAACAAAAGATCGCTTGTTTTGTACCAAAAACTGGTCACGTGAAGACCATAAAACTGTAAATGCTGAGTGGTATACAACCATCTATTTACCAAGTTTTGTTTCCAAAAAAAATAAAAAATAATGAATTATTCTGCATCGCAATGCAAGCTCACACAGCATGACACACTGTGAACTATTTGGCCAGTCAGAAAGTGAAATTAATATCTCGGCCTCCTTATAGTCCCGATTTAAGTCCTAATGACTTTTTTACATTTCTAAAACTAAAACATGGTGTGTGTGGTCAACGATTTTCAATGCCAGATAATGCAATTGAAGTGTTTAAGAATAGAATTTTGGGTGAGCCAACTTCTGAGTGGAAAGAATGTTATGACAATTGCTTTAGTCACATGAAAAAATGTATAGTATAAGGAGGATATTTTAAAAAGCAATAAAGTAATTTTATTAATTCTAAGTATGTTCGTGTCCTTTTATCTAAACATTACAGCAGCGGCCCTCATATGTACATATGGCTTCAAATTGTTCTAGTACACAACAATTACATCAGGAAAAACGCTATTCTTAAAAAGAAAAAACCGCGTTGCTGTTCATCAGCCTCATAGTATTCATCAATATAATGTCAATATCTGTGGTGTCAATATGAGCGACTAAAATATAAGCACCAAGGAAGAAGTGGCATTTTCCACTATTACCCACATAATTGATGCTGTTGAACAAAATGCATGCTATCTACGACATAATGAAGATGGTAAAATGATTACCTACATTTAGAAGGAATATCGCCTTATTTTTAATCAATACTAACAGTAGCAGCAGAACAAGCAACCTGGCTAGAGGATTTAAAACTTCATCCTTAACTGAAAACTTGGAAAGTCGATATGATTGGATGGAATACTGGATTACAAAGCAAGAAAAACAATAAAGGTGTGGATTGTCACAAAAAGGTAGCAAGAATATGTGTGAAATGTAATGCAGCACTGCACATTTCTTGCTTCATTCCATATCACAAAATTTACGTATAATCTATTCAATTTAAACATTTTCATTCGTTTATTTTTTGTTTGATATATATTTTTAGTATAAGATTGAAATTATTGTAATAGATTTACCCAATGTCATTTTAAAAGTTTACTCAGTAAGTACAAGTTATTGATTCTTTAAAATATTTTTCTATATTAGCTTAGACATCAATTGAATTGAATATGAACATTAATCAACTTTTTTTTGCAGGGCATAAATAGATTAAGGCTATTTGTTAATTTTAATTCAATAGGCAAATTTACCAGTGTCTATGAACACTACCTGGCATTTAAATTATAACCAGATACTGGTTTGTTAAAGGTTAACGATGACAACTAAAACCACACATAGTGGGTAAATTGCCCACCATATTCCAGTGATCATGTTAATACATTTACCAATTGTTGGACACAGTTGATTCCTACATTTTTAATAATTGTTGAATAATAAAGACGTACACATGCTGTCAAAAAAGTAGTGGGAATTGGTCAATAATATACAAAATATTTATCATTCATTCAAATTTATTGTATTGCCTTCAAAGTAGGCCACTTCCGAAATAATACACTTATGCCAACGAATAATCCAATCATCAGAACATTTTTCAAGCGCATTTTCCAGAATCGACTTCAGTTCTTGCCGTGAATTCTCTTTTATGTCTTCTATCGACTGAAAATGGGTGCCTCAAAGTGGTAATTTGATTTTTGGAAAGAGAAAAAAGTCAGCCAGAGCCATATCAGGTGAATGCGGTTGTTGTTCAATAATATTTGTTGAGTGTTTGGCCAGAAATTCGTTCACAATGAAAGCCTTGTGAATGTGAGTTTTTTTTCCACAAACCTGGCATTTTTCGACAAATTTGCTCTCTCGAACTCAAATAATCGTGTAGAATGGTGCGAATTGATTCGTGAGATACAGAAAGTTCAGCGGCTATCTCTCTCAAACTTAAATGACGATTTTCTGCCACCATTTCCTTCACTTGATGGCCGACCAGAGCGAGGCAAATCTTCCACCACATCTCGACCGCTTGTAAATGCACTGTATGACAAAGTAAATGACAGATCGTGTTCGAACTTCATGTCAGTATAGCGACAAAAAGAATTACGACAATTCCTTTAAGCAGGCTTTTTAAATGATGAATTCCCAGTACTTTTTTGACAGAATGTATGTATATAGATTTGGAAATAATAATTGAAATCCGTTTCAATACTAGGAGACCAACAGAATTAAACGTTCCATTATCTGTTCAAGTTCGATGACATCATCAGTATAAGTGTAACCTAAAAGGGGCACTATTTATATTGAGCCTTGGCAACACTGCGTATTGATGCCATCTAACATTTGTAATGGCAAGTTTGACATTTTTGAACATAACCTTATTCAAAACATTTTGACATTTAAATGTGATTAGTGGTGTTTATAGTGACTTAAAAATTGTGCCTCAGCATAAAAATGGAATTAACTCATGAAAATTTTCGTACGATGATTTATTACGACTTTCGATGTGGATTATCTCAACAAGAGTGCATCGATCAACTTACTTCCACTTTTGGCGATGAAGCCCTATTCTGATAATGCAAGATTGTCATGTGACATACTGTGAGATTGTCGTGAAAAAGGTTTGTTCTCGTTGGATCCCACATAATTTGAAAATATCTGAAAAAGATGCCCATGTCGATCGATGCAAGCAAATGCTTACGAAATACAATGGCGGTGCTTCAAAAGATGTATATAATATTGTAACAGGTGACGAATTATGCATATGAACCAGAAAGTAAGCAGCAGTCGAATGAATGGGTGTTTCAAGATGAATCAATCCCAAACAAAAGTTGTTCGTGCTCCAAGCACTTCGAAACAAATGGCCACCGTCCGTACAGTCCTGATTTGGTACCCATTGACTTCGTTTTGTTCCTGAACGTCAAAAATAAATAGCATGGATGATGGTTTTCATCGGGGGAAGAAGCCACCGATGCGTTCAAAAACCAGAGGTATCTCAAACAATTGGTTTAAAAGAATGCAAAAGTGTATATATAGATCATGAGAGAGAATACTTTGAAAAACAATAAATCAATTTTCAATGATAAATTACTGTTTTTTTATTATTAGGCTCACAATATAAATAGTATCCCTCGTAGAATGGTGCAAGGTTATGTTCACATTAAATCACATTTATACAGCAGTTCACTATATAAAGGTTGCATAAATCACCATCATCTCTATTAGTGATGCATAATAAAAAGTTAAAATTATTTCAGCGACATCCTATATACATTTTTAAAATTAAAGCTCTTCAAGTGGATGGCCATCTAAAAAAATTGAATATCTTTTTTTGTATGTAGCTGAAACTTCAGGATTCAGCAATTCCCTTAGCCCCCTCTTGGCATCAATTATGGTATTTTATCATGCCTACTCGAATTTTGCTGAACCCGGAGACTTTCCATCACTAGTAACAATTTTTAATATGCCAAACATTGCATTGACATGGGACTTACAATTTTACTTTATTATTTGAGTGTTTTTCAAATTTTTTCCAGGTAAAAATTTTATAGACCTTTGCCTGGTTAGAACTCGGTCCTTCGGGTGTTGTGACAAACATGCAAACCACCACACCAAGTGAATTTAGCAAAAATTGAATATTGTTTAATATGTCAAGTTGAAATTAAAATTTGCTGATAATGTGTCTTCGCAAATGTGCATATATATTTGTAAAAATAAATTTCAATATTAAATAAAAAAAAAGATCAATGCATGGTTGTTTATTTTGATAAGTAATAAACAATGTCAAAAATAAATTTATTAATTTTAACTCTTTGTGAGTGGCATTTAAATTTTTTAGAAATCAGTTCATAACTATTTATAACATTAATAAGCAAATATTTTTCCTTTATTGTATGTCTAGATAAATTTCGATACTTTTTTAAGTTTTCTTCTATAAATAAAGGAAAAGTACGTAACGCCTAAAAGCGATCAACTAAATGCATATTATGGACTGATATAACATAAATGGTAACATACCAAATTTAATAAAAGAAAAACAAAATATACTCAAAAGTATTAGATATATACAGAAACAAAATATATATTCTTCGATTTATAAACATTTCCTTTTACAAAAAATATTAAAACAAAATAAAAATTAAAATAATTAGGTAAATAATTTTGACATATTGGTAATATTTTGTTAATACTGTATGAATTAGGATGGATTAAATTTTTCGGAGTTTATTAATATAGAATAAATTGTGTTCACAAAGAGTTAAAATATAATTATGTGAAGCCAAATTGTCGACAACTCATATGAAATAAGGTCAAACAGCATGGTGATCACTTACAAGGTAAAAAAGTGAATAGACATAAATAGTAAGGGATTTCTATTTAACAATATATAGCTTATAATTCGTCAACCTTTCCACAAATCTACAATAAAGAACAATACAAGTAATTGTATTTTACGCAAAGAAACAAGAAACATCCTACAAGGCTTCATCATATAAATAAAACAAAATTAAGCTACAACATAAACAATGCATCAACAACTTCACAATTATTCATAATAAAAAAATATACATTAAAAATAAAATATTTAATGTTTATCCACGTAAAATGCAAATAATGATTAATAAGTGTATATAATTACTGTATATGTAAAATACAAATACCACATATAAATATGTATATGTATCTATATATATTTTTTTTATATTTAGTTTTTTCGCTAAACCTTTAGTCATCTCTAAGGTAGTATTTTTGGTGCAGTCTTTTTTTAGAAGTAATTTTACAAGGATACGTCTTCGTTTTACAACATGATTCCTTTGGGCACATTCCTTTTTTGGCAGATGTCAGTATAGTACACTGCCCCAAGGTTTTCACAGACCAGGTAGGATGCTGATTTATTTTTTAAAACTTTTAGGAAACTGTTAAAATACGATTGAGTGATGTTAGACACTTTTTTTTTAAATAATACATTTTTGGAATAAACATTTATAAATTTTGAATTGAATGTATTAAAGTTAAATATGTCTAAACAAATAAATTAATTAATTAATTTATTTTTTTGGCAAATTTAAATTTAATACATTCAAATCAAAATTGAATACACATTTATTACCAAAATTATTATTTAAAATAAAATATAATATGGCTGGCCATCACTCAACAAGATTACAATTTCCTAAAAGTTTTAAAAGATGCAAGATTCTGCATGAGCGAATGAAAAAGTTGAAGACGAAGCAACTCTGCAATGGAACAAACTGTTGCCTTCCAAAAAAAAAAAGATAGTACAGAGAGGAGTCATGTCTTAAAAAGAAGACGTGTCCTTATCAAAAGATTTCTATGAAAGAACTACACTAGAAATACTACTATAGTGACTGCAGCTTGTTATAGTGAAATAACTAGATATAAAAAAAAATCATATCTATATATACTTACATATATATACATATACATATGTATACACAGAATATGTGTAAGTATGTGCATAAATATATAGATATATACATTTACATACACACACCACATGCACCAACATGCATACACACATACATTCATCTGAACAATTATACTTGGAATGCATGTGTGTATGAACATAATGAAGTATATGTACAAATTAGGTATGTGCATGGGGTGTGTTAGCACATGGTGCATGCGAGCACACATCATGTTACGACTCAACACAATTATTTACAATTATCTAGCTATGTACAGTATATCACAATCTATACAACATTTAGCGGACTGTTTTCACTATTGCCACGAGTATTCAAGGCTGCACTTCAGTATGAGTCAGGTATATAGGCCGCAGTAACTCTTGATTTATAAGTGGACTGCAACAAGAGCAGCCTACCAGACACTGTCACTTCACATCTTTCCGCCGTTTACCTTCCCCCTCTGATACTGTAACAATAAAATATCATTATAATTTTTGACATTACTTCATTATAAGTGCAGCTATATGCTGCTCAACTAGTGTGATGTATAAACAATATTATAAAAATCATAAAAGACAAATTTAAAATTTTGTAATAGCATTCACCTAAACAGCTGATTAACAACTAATTCAATAAATATGCATTGATATACTATACAAAAGATTCTAGAAATTTATAGACATATTGGTATGGTAACAGATCACAAATAAAGTAATACAGAAAGTAACTATTTATTGGGTCATGATTGTATTAAAATTAATAAAAATTTTCTGACTAAGCAAAATTTTTTTTACATCTTATTAAAGGAACGCCTAATTTTAAAAATTACATACAACTTATGGATATTACTTATGCCACCTCATTATTTAGGGTGTTAGACAAATTGTCATGGAAAATTCCTACATAATTCCTGTTTTTTTCTTAAAGGTACAATGTATTATAATTTTTTTTATATCTATCTTGTAATGGAACAATTCACACTCAATTTATATTACCTACTTACTGCATGGGGATTAACTTAAATATTCTATAAGGTGTTAGGGTGAAATGCTTTGAAGAAAAAGTGGATTTTAAAGTAAAAAATCTGGTGGGAGACAACACATGACTTTCTCTTATCCAGTTTAAGTTTAATTAGAAAAATATTGATGTTAGTTATTTTCCTATACACCTACACTGTAAACTCTAAAAATAATTTAAAAACATAAATAATTCATTCATTTATAATTTCCTATGTACTAAGACATATATAATTTTAAATTAATTTCATGAGTGAGCAAAAATTTCCTATTCTGAATGTTACCTAAATTTCAAACAGAATGAGAGAATTGCACAATCTTAGTGTTTCCCAGCAATATGATTTCAAGAATAATTTCCAATTGCTGGTCATTACATTTGTTAAATTTATTTAAATACAGGGTGTCCATTACTTAACAGCAGATACAGCTTGGAGTACATAAGAAAAACTGCTGTGTCTAAATTGCATAATTTTCGAAACATTTGCAATTAAAATTTTTAGCCCAGTCTGTTTGCGACAGACTGTTTTGTTAGATGAAGAAATGACTGGCATACTGTACATATAATATTTATTTGTTATGGAATTTACCGCTACAAATAGGTACACATCAGTACGTGACTTTGCATGAATACTTGTATGTGTGTTTATTATACAACAATCGAATTGGCAGACATGATTATAATGCACAGAGAAGTAGCTGTAAACATCTGCAGGTACGAAGCACTTTCCAAATTACGGGCATCTTCATAAAAAATCACTTGAAGAATGGTGTAAAAGCTGTAAGATTCAAGCATTATTGATGCAACTTCAAAGGACACAGATGGGAAGACCACAGAGAACAGTGGATGTTGAAGGTATCACAATACAAATAGTAGATGAAAACCCTAGTGTATTTATTATTTTCGTAGATATGAAATTCATTAAATTAAATATAGAATAGGAACAGTGGTTTTTAAAAGTAACCAACCCTTTTTGCTATAATTTGATAAAATTTGGCCAATTGGGAACTTTCACGTATTTTTTTTGTAAAAATATAACATATCGAAGCAGTCCTTAGCCATATTTGTGATTTCAAACGATTTATTGCTTTTTGTATGCCCAAATATATATACCAAATATGTATCTTGCAGTTAATATTCTTTATATTCTGAAAAAGCTTTTCATTACAAACAAACATCATATAAAAATATTTCATTATTAGACTATCCTGAACATGACTATTAAATATAAAACTAAAAAACCTGGTGTGAGACAACACACAACTTTCTCTTACGTACATAGATATACAAATATGCAAATGTTCACAAATAATTGAAATATTATTCACGTACATTTTGGGAATGATAATTGTAACCCATCCAAGTTACTGGACACGTAAAACCATGCTTAACTCCAGAGATTTCCTCTGATAACTCGCTTCAACTCATTTTTTCAGGAAAATCTCTAAGTTCATGTGAAAGGATGTCAAAGACATAAGAACTGTAGCAAGTTTCAAAACAATTGTTAAAACGTTTTCGAGAAAATCGTAAGAATAAAGTGGCATTTCCAGTCATGCGATTTTAACTAAATTGCTGTCTCATGTACAGAAGATATAAAACATAAATATAGTTTTTGATTTTTATATAATGATTGCTTTTTGAGTACTTCCGGTTACTCAATTTTCAAAAATTTATTAGAGAAACTCCTTACGAGGGATGCCTTTTATGTTGTTACAAATGACCACTAGATGTCGCTAGTGTAATAAGTTATTGCCATATTCGTAAAATTTGACATTTTCTATTGTAAAATCCGTGGC
>JAHWXV010087768.1:0-28093 GCA_024586415.1 Phrixothrix hirtus
AGAAATAATTTGAATGCAAGGTTGCCAAAGTGCAGTAACTTTAATTTGAAATATCTCGCTAACGGTTGGCGATATCGAAAAAAGTTATACCACATTTTCTGCTTTATTTTCAATTTCCTACCACGTGTTACAAGGACGAACACTATTTTCTTTACACCCTGTATAATTTCTAGTTTCCTGCTCTAATGTTTTCCAATACAATTTCTAAATAGTTGTTTGTAAGCAATTATTTATTATCTGTATGGTTTGAGGCCTATTAAACATTAAATAAGGGCAATGCATTTATATTATTGCAATTAGATATAAAACAATTATTGTCGTATTGCTTTGTAAGAAATTATAATAATATAATAATTACATTATATTGCAATTACAAAGAAAAGTAGAAAAAGCCATATCGGAATATTTTTTCATAATTCTCATGTTATGTACTGAGTGCCCTCAAATATATAAAAAACGGTATTTAAAATTAAAGCAACAAAGATCACGGCGACCTGTCTAATTAATGTAATAAGTCAAATACAATTTTAATGGAGACGATCTTTTATAACAGTTGTTTGTTCTGGTTATATTCATTTCTGCATATTAAATGAATTTTCTTCTTCGTTTTATTTCAATTCCGATGAAAATTAATTAATTCAGTTCCGCTTGGAGTATCTAATTCAAATAATCAACGATGTAAACAAAACAGCTATAATACAGCAGCTTTGAAATGATACTGAAATTCAATTTGTACATCTGCTAAATAGGTACAATACCTATTAATACATTAGCATTCAAAGAGACGAATTAATATGTGTTGTAATGCAGAAACGATAATTTCTGGACTACTAAAATTAGCAATACTTAGGGTCACGAAAATTTTAATCGACCCATGCAAGTCAATTCTGTTTTTATGTAGAAGAGCTTACCAACAGCAAATATCTACAGGGGATATTATGCCAGACTAAGCTATCATAGTTACAAATGTAGCTTCACATTTATTCAGTATTGTTAGAGTGTCAGTTGGTTCTACTTAAACACCAATATTATTATATCCTCGAACCTCTAATTCCCAGTGATTATGGCCAGCCTCTTCTATTTCTGAAAGGGTGATAAAAGATTAGTCTGCGGTTAGTTCTGCAGTAGTAACTGGGTTATTAAATTGATGTATCAATATATCTTAATAAAAACAACTCTGTGACATCATATAGCTATTACTTAGCTATTAAGGCTACATAACCTGGTAATAAAACGTATAAACCTCAGATTTATAAAGGTGCTACATACATTACGACGAATTTATTATTATAACTTCGCTGCATGCTCGATTTCAGCAAATCTTATGATAAATTTACAACTGCGCCAAATATTCTGTGTAATTTTAGAAAATTGAATTATTTGCCGGGTGTAAAGCAATATAAACCTGGACGATTTCACAAGTACTCTTCGGAAACTTTCCGGAGACAGCTTGGCATATACTGTAGTGCACCCTGCCGTTTCGAACTTATGCGTTCCAAAACATAATATTTTTGAATTCTCATCGTTTGCACTATAATTTAATGAGTTAATATATTGTTTCCGGTGGAACATCACACTTTATTAGTTGAACATAAACTTCACACTGGGGTTTCATATACCCCAAACATTTTTTAGTCTTTTTTTAATTATAAATTGCAATTATGGGAACACTTTATTTGTAATCTCTCATCAGTGTTGCTTCCATTGGTTAGTCATATAAAATAACCACATTTATATTGCATCCAAGATTTAATTAAAAAATGAGTTAAAATTGCATACTTATTAGCATGAACAATTAAACTTATTTATACAAAAAACTAAAAGTTAAAATCAGTCAATAAAAACATAAATGTAACAAATAATGATTATATTAACAAAGGAATAACTTCTTTTGGCATACACTTACAACATAATCCTTACCCGGATCCTTCAATTATGGTTTTCACACGAACAACAAGGTTTTGATCTATGTTCCAACCGGTAATGGCTTATGGTACGCAGAATAAGCGAAACTAGTTTTCCTGTCTTTCCCTCTTGGACAAATGCTGCATCTCATTTTCTTTTGTAAGTTAACGTTAAATTCTTCTTTAGGAGGCAATTCAACTCCTAAAATTTCAATAATTTCTTCCTTTATTGATTTTTGTAAAGTAGCCAAGTGCATTGCTTCTGTTAAATGTGGTTTAATTAAAGCCACTCCTAGTTGTTTTAGAAATGCTTTCCTAGCCAAGTGCATTCCTTCTGTTAAATGTGGTTTAATTAAAGCCACTCCTAGTTGTTTTAGAAATGCTTTCCTATTGTTATTCCTACTGTCTTTTCACGTTGGATTTGCTAGGTAAAACAAAACCATTGCATTTGTACCACTACCATCGAGTATATTGAACCAAATTCTAAGTGGCCAACGTCTTGTTTTTCGTGAAGTGGTATAAGAATGGCAGACTTGGTCGAACGAGTCTGTTCTACCTTTGGTTTCATGGTAAGTATGATTAAGGTTAGGTTTTCCTGTGATTGGATGAATAGAGATGTCAGGATGCAGAGAGGATAAAAGAAGCACCAGTTTATCTTCCTTTGGAGTATAAGAAAGGAGAGTCTTATTTCTATCGAAACCAAACAAGGTCGTTCCAAGTTCTTTTTTCTGGAGAAAGAATGGTAGTATTTCCCTCTTATTTTTTCTTAGCGTCCCTAAAAGTGACAGTTGGAATTGTTCTAACATTCTCTCGGCTAATGGAATTGACGTAAGCCAGTTATCTACTGTAATAGATCTATTGGTGCCATGTATTGCTTTTGACAGTTTGCACACGTAATAATCAGGTACTGGTTCGCTATTTTCCGTTGTAACTTTTCCAATGTATGGGATTGCATTTATCAAATATAATTTTTTAGAATCATTCATTGTTAAAATTTTAATTCCATATTTATCTGGTTTTATAGTCATATAAATACGAAATGAACATTTACCTCGATAATCAACAAGCTGTTCATCAATGGTACAATGTTCATATTGTGTATAATATGATTCACAGTTTGTTATAAACATGTCCCATATCTCTCGCATGTGTGTAAACCTTTCTGTTAACTTTCTTGTAGCTCTATCCTCTTTATTGTCAAATCTAACACATAAAACTATACACTGAAATCGCTGCTGAGACGTAGTAGCTCAAAATATACCATTTCCAGACAATGGGGACCATAATTCATCTACGTTATAGTTTGAAACCCTCAGTGCACCAGATAGATACAAAAGACCAATAAACGCCTAAAATTTTATTTTCGTTGTAGTCCTTGTTTAACTCTGTGGTAAAATAGTGAGCGATTTTCGGGAAATTTCTTCATTTGTGTAACGTACAATTAAATCTGTCATTTCTTCATTGAATATCAAATTCCATGCTTCCTCTGGCGTTTGAACATTCTCAGCTGCTTGTTTGGGCCCTGGTAAATGTAAAAGTATATTTTCACCTTTAGTATGGCCGCGCATTGATGGTGCTTGCATAGTCCACCGATGGCCATTTTTGCCCATTATGCTAGATATATTTCTTATTCGATTTTGAGTCCTTTATTTTCGACTTCACTATCTTCGCTTTGCTCACTAACACCTTCTGAGAACTGTTCTTCTACATAATCTTCATCCTCAACTGTATCGTTGTCGTGCACACTTTCATCGTCATTTTGATCCTCATTTTCCAATATATTTTGAACCTCCTTGTATAACTGCCTCTCAGTTAAAAAGCAAATATTTTCCCAATTACTAGATGCTATGATTCTGTAAAATAGTTTATAAAACTTAGAGCCTTGATTTTCAAATAATGTGCCGTGACAAGATCGTAATTTTATCGCGAAATTTAATTTTTATTACAAATTATAACAAATTGTTCTATTTGTGTTATAAATCATAAAAGTGTACTATCTTTTTGATCATTATTTAAATCTGCCGCGAAAGTTTTCATTAGATTGAAATATGCTGTGAGATAGAAACGGTTGAAAAACCTGCTTTTTCAAATAATGAAAACTCAGTAGCACGTTATTTAATATACTATGTAATAGAATAATAGCTTTAGAATTGTGTTCGTGGCGTTTTTATAACATTTTTTTTACGAAATTAGTTAGTTACGTAAAATATTTGAAGGTTTCATGAACAAATAAAATAAAACCGGCATTACACGAAATACAATTAATTATCATGCACCTCACACTAGGGTCTGACTTACCTATAAACGTATATATTTGGTTTTAGTCACGTTCTGTATTTCTCAAATTTCACAATTGGTGCACCTGCTTCCTTAACTAACAACAAACCAAATTTACATGAAGTGGTTTGCAAAATTATGCGTTACTGTGCAAGCAACGTTGAAATAAATAAAAGTTTGGGTTTCTGAGACCCCAGAGTGCTGTTCCAGGGTTAAGCATGTCAAACATCATCACTTGAGGTATTGTAGAACCCGAAATGACTATTGTGGTGCCAAAGTGTCGGTCTGTAATTACGCTATCTAGTAATTGTTGTACAAACACCGTGATTTCTTGACATTGGTTAGTTATTTTTATATCAGTATGGCACGGTATTTTGACTTCTTGTATTTTATAATAATTACCACACTTACAAGTGTAAATTACCGTAGCAGAGTTTTATAGGACATCCAATATGCTAGTCACCAAAAAGGGATGGACATTTAACTTATCAAAATTAATCATCGAAATTACAGTGACGAGGCTTGCGCATGATTACAGATACTGCGGTGATAATTGCAAGGACAACTAAAATTTCAAGTTACCTATAGTAAAACATATATATGTACACTAAAATACTGCTTCGTTAAGAATTTTATCTGGAGGCGATCACAGCTAGTACTTACTTGAAAATTTTTATACAAAATAAAACAATCTAACGATAAAAGTTTACCGCATACACCGCAGAATAAAAAAGAGCTATCGATTGAAATTTAAAATGACACGAATGTTGAAAGTTTTTATTAGGATGCGATATTAGATAGAGTCCCATGCAGTAGATTTTAGCTGCATAACTTTTGAATTACCCTATCTGCGCGTGTCGTATTACGCAGATATTTAAACCATCTAATGCGCATGATGAAATCAGTTACAATATCCAATCCAATCTCAGGTACAATTGAATTAAATCACGCGGATTTAGTGGTTGCTAAATGTTAGTCATACGATATAACTTCAATCTGTTGATTTCCCTACAATTATTGCACTGGAGAAAAAAAAAATAAGGCGACGAGAGAGGCGTTCATTAGAATGTGCCATCTAATAAATTATGGTATCCTGTGCTTTCACAATTTTTAACTCATCAACAATATTTTCACGGTTTTAGAGATTATTTTGTTCATACAAGACCTTCACAATGGTTAATCGATGCAAACAAACAAAATTTATAGTTAAAAGAATAATAAATCTGCAAAAATACTACTTTCACACAAAAAATGATATTAATACTTGAAGGAACATTAAAGTATTAGAGTTACTTGTAGCTTATGTCAAAGCATTCCACTCTTAATCAATGGTACCACTTAGTGCATCGAGCTCCCTTGGTGGGATATTTTACTTTTAAATATTTCTATTCAAAGCGGTCAGCAGATTTTATGAAAGCCGATCCATTCGAGCAACATTGACATTATGTAGAAAATGGGTAACTGCTGCAACTCTATGGGAACTTGCGTAATTATCCATTAAACTATCCATAAACAAATAATGAGTGCAGTGCAATTGAGATGGTTCTGAGAAAAATTTAAGCGATTTATGGGATGTTTTCTAAAAAGAAAGCTTTATATTTAGCTTTATAGTTAGAGTCGAAGTAGAAAGTAGTTGACTTATCATTTTTACGGGAATGTATTTTTGACGCGTAATGTTTGCTAAAAATAGAACGTTATTGGCTGCAGTAATTCCAAGTCTTTCTCCATCTTGACGAAAATTAGTAATGTTGGCTTCTTCATTTTTTGTTAAGCTCTACAGGCAACACCTGTACTCACATAAAATTATAATAGCTGTGCGATTGAACCTAGTCGGGTTTAGCTGCACAGAATCCATTTTTGCTCGCAATTTTATCAAATTATTTCAAAATGAAAATTTTTTACTAAAGTATATACTTGGGTGGTCTTAGTGACACGATAATTTGTCATGAACCTACTTCAATATTTTAGAGAAAAGTTTTGATATAGAGGTTGCTGTATTTTCAAAGCTGTCGTTACCTTTTGGGTAGACTGTTGCAAATTAAGGATACTGTTGTTAAAACATCGTCTATGTTTAGCTTGTTTTCTTATAGGATCTGCGGATATCGACAGACAGAAAGAATGCTACCCTTCGTATTCCCTAAAAATTAAGAAAAAATCAAGTAGTTGTTGTAAGTAGGTCAAATTCTAGCGACTTCTATGAGAAGCCTCTTTTTAAATATTATTGGAGTGAAGTCTGACAATAAATCAAAATTGGGACATTATAGCATTACTTCAACAATAAATTTAAGCTATTTTAACCCATTAGTTCCTAGTGTTAGATATATATAACAGTAAAATTATTATCATTTCTCGGAGCGGAATTTAATATCTAATCATAGTTTCACATTCTCAGCGTGTTTGTCCCTGCAGTAAAGGTTCGGGAATCACATTATTTTAAGTATTCAATTGCATATGTTATAGTTTTGATTTTATAGTACGTTAAAAACAGATACAGTTTGAAAAACTGAAAATAACGGACTTCGTTAAGAAACAGTAAGTATAAATTGTAAATATTGTAGTGAATAGTTGATATTTGTAAAAAAATGTAAAGAATAGAAGTTAGTGCACGTTTTTTTGTACATTCTATGGTCAGTACATTAGTATATTTATGAATAATTAGATAATAAATGTTAATGTTACATATATGTAACGCTAGGAGCTAATGAGAGCATTACCTAACTGTTTTTGTTTGTTCTGTGATCTAAGTTTTTTTTGATTTTCGCCTAATTCACATGTTTTTCATGATATTTCATATAATGTTGGGTACTGAATAAATACTGGAAGTAGGTGCAAATACTACTAAAACTTTATTGTGACTATTGTGACTATACAAAATAACTATAAAAATTTACTCACTTGTATATACTGCACATTTACTTATTTTCAGAAAGCTGGCTTCAATGCTCAGGAAGCTATTGACATATTTATCTGAGAGATCGATGAAGGTGACGATCCCGTTGAAGCAATTTTCATAGGGCCACCTGATGCATCCGTTGTCATGGATGAGGACTCTGGAGATGAAGGTGAGGGTGGATTTTTCGACAATCTAAGTAAGCGACAGCTACTTGCTGAAGCTAAAGTAAGAAATGCTGGCGGAAGGGTACTTGGAGCCATATCAAGTCATGAGTTAAGTGTGAATGAAGAGGAAGTCAATTCCGTACAAATAAATATAGAGCAATGAACTGGATAGACCTTATACCCAAAGGCTTATGCTCAAAGGAAATGGATTTCAGGTGATTTTACCTACAATAAAAAGCATTTCCCTTTGAGAAGTTTTTCAGCATTTGAGAACAAATCAATTGTTGAACTATTCGAAATGTTTATTGACGACGAAGTAATATTATATCTTATACAAGAAAGTAACAAATATGCTATATTTTTAAGAAAACCAAATCGAAAGATAGCAGTGGATGAAATGAAATTCTTCGTTGCCATACTTATTATTATTAGTGGATAAAATCGTCCTTCCTCTAAACAAATGTATTGGGAACAAAGTTTTGATACCCGAGATGAACTTGTATACGGTTCCATGTGACAAAATCATTTTGAACAGGTTTTAAGATTTTTGCATTTAGCTTCCAATGAAGATTTTGATCATAATGGTAACGTTTGACAAATATGAGCGTTTGTTAATAAAATTAGGAAGTTTTTTGTCCCCAAACAAGATCTTGCCTTTGATGAAAGTAAGGTCAGGTATTATGGTAAGCACAGTTGCAAACAATTTTTAAGAGCAAGTACAACTCGCTTTGATTATAAGGTGTGGTGCTTAAACAACTCAATGAGGTATTGATAGATTTTGAAACATACAGGGAAAATCTGTAACTCCAGATGTTAATATAGAACGAAATTTTGGTAAGGCGGCAGCACCTTTAGTAAAAATAATTGAAGGTCTTCCTGAAAACCTAAAATGCCTCCCATTATAATTTTATTTTGATAATTTATTTACAACTTTTAATTTATTACATTATTTCCATAAGTAAGAGTGAAGGCATATTAGTAGATAACTCAGTTGTTTGCATTGCAACTAATAAACATGGCATCCAGCCCATATCAAATGTCAGAATATAACAGGAAAATAGGTGATACTGTCGGACAATACAGAATTCAAATTCGAAACAGAAAATGGCATTGGCCATTCTTTTTTTGGCTTATTGATGTTTATGTTCATAATGCTTGGTGTTTATACCGAAAATTCAACAGTAACATGATTTCGCAAATGAAATTTAGAAGAAATATCGAGCAAGTTTATCTAAACAAATATTCAACCGCTCCAAAGGAATTGGCAGGACTCCATCTTATGCCTCAAATTCGCAAAGAATAGCCAATGAAGTCAGATATGACAGAATGGATCATCTAATTGGAAAGATTGCAAATAGTAAAAAAAGGAGATGTGCAGGAAAACATTGCAAGAGCTCAACTCGCACGCAGAGCCGAAATTGCGAATTAGGGCTTTGTACTGACTGTACTAAAAATATATAAATATCATTTAATAACGTTTTCCTATAGATATGAAACTTCACTACTTTTATACTAAATTGTTTCCGAATTTTTACATTCGTTACTTTCTAGCGTTACATATACGTAACGAACGATACTAGCGAATCTATTACAATAAACTAATTTAATTTAATATTAATATGTTAGTGTTAGATAGCAGAATGAAACTTTTTAAAAAATTAATCTGAGTACTAATGGGTTAAGTATCAAATCCTCTAGATGACCTTGGAGATAATTTTCTTGCAAGTATTAAATAATAACGGTCTAACAGCTAAGGTTACTTAATCTTCCACCGCTTGCTCGAGAAGGAACTGATTGAAAAAAGCGTATTCTACCGTTTTCTATATTCAGTAGTTTAAATCTCTCAACTCTCTATAAGAAATACCAAATTAAAGAAAAACAAAGTAAGTAGCTGTAGGCTAAAAATAGATATATACTATAACGGAATACAAATGTATTTAAAAAATTTCTACTCAATAGCCTTGGTTTAATTTTCGCAAATCTGATTTATAGTAACATAACATTTTAGTAATTTGAATTATACTTATAAAAGAAGTTGTAATAATTTATTTTAAACCAATACAGACAAATGAATATTTTAAAAATGACTTACAGTTGTCTTGCAGCTTTTAATGATAAATGACCCAACGAAAACACGTCGTTGCCAGGCAGTGGTGTAAATAAAGGCAAATGTGAAAATTAAATATGCTTAAAATAATAGTCAGTAAGGTCCTGTAAATAAAGCACAAATATTTAACAGAAAATTCGTTGATAATTTATATAAATATAAAATGTAATTTTAAATAATTCAGCATACGAAGAAAAGGTAGAGAAAGGTTTATGTGCAGGAAATCAGTATACAAATAGTGAAATTGATAATAGGAAGAAGTTGAGATCGTCTACGATGGTAGGATGTAGAATTTGCATTCCAACATAACACAACAATTTTTTTGTCACAAAAAGAAGTGGAAACATTTATAGAATGTGCTTTTCACTCTTTTCAATAACGAAAAACGAACAAATATGGTATCTATTTACAAAATTACAAAATTTTAGGTTTTCAACAAAAAAAATTTACCTATTACCTCCTAATTTAAAGAACAATTACTTAAACAAGTAATTTAAGGTACCTACAGATGCTAACAGGCTGAATGACTTATCCAAATTTGAGAAATTCGATTAATCTTGGTTACTTTTAAAGCAATATAGGATATTGCGCAGATTTGTTTCATAAAGTCGAATGCCATATCTATTAAATCGATCTCCTATTTCCATAAAAATTTTCATGACTAATTCTTTCAGCCTTATACCTATGGCAGCGAAATCTGAGATATAAACTTTATGCCTGCTACTTAAACTTGCTAAATCTGCAGAGTACTACACTTTGCGTAAATGCCAAGTTAAAATTCTCGAATGTTAATATACCTCTAGAATTATGCTTTTCAAGTTCGCTAAATTTTACAACTCTAATGAAATATCGATATAAAGTCCCTAACTTTAAAAGCAGGCAGAAAAGTTAATCGTAGAAATTAACTGTTAATATTAATGAGGAGTATGTAAACACAAACCCCAACATCGAATGGATTGATGGTGTCAACGAGGACAATAATGGTTGTTTAATAGATGTTGATTTAATTAACGAAAATTGATGCGATTAAAGTATTGCAGAAACCGCAAATGCCTCTTAAGAACCATTATGTGTGAATAAAATAGTATTTCAATTAATTCACGTCGAACCAACTACAAAAATGTAAAAAGCTTTTTATATGCGATCGATGACTATACTGATTTAGTACTCAAGCTAAACTCGATGTATATAAATTAAACACTAGAAAGGCGACTCTTAACTTAATAAATTTACCCCAATTGTATCATAAGTCAACTTCGAATGATTAATGAAATATCTCAGAAGTAGGCACTCTAGATTCCAATTTAACTAGTAAAACTCATAAGCATGATGCATGCGATTGATGGTTTTATTTACACTACAGATTCAATACATACTTATGGCATCATAATTTTCAACGCAATGCGTAGAGTGGTCAATAAACGCGTGCGTGCGAGTGCGTGAGAGAGCGCGTGCGCGTTTGTGTGTATGTGTGAGGGTGTATGTGTATGTGTGTGTGTTTGTGTGTGTGTGTGTGTGTGTGTGTGAGTGTATGAGTTTGTGGGTGTGTGAGTTTGTGAGTGTGTGAGTCGGTGAGTGTGTGCGTGTTAGCGTGTGTATGTGCCCGTGAACACGATAACTCAAAATTCAAAGGTCCTAGAAAAATAAAGTTTTATATTTCGGTTCGTATCCATCGTCGCAGGCAACTGCAGCAACTTCGCTTAAATCGGATAACATGTTATCCGATTTAAGTGCCAGTTTACTCTCGTAACTTTTGGGTTTTTGAGATTTTCTCGAAATTGGATGAAACGATTTTTGTTAAACTTCCTATATTTCTTGCATATTTAATGCTCTTTCATATCTAGACGGTTTGTCGGAGAATTTTCCATAACTTGAATAAACGGAGGTAGTTTAAGCGTTAACTATAAATAAAATAACTATAAAACTAAAAGTTCTAGCTAAATTAAAATTTATACTTGAAGTCATAATTGCATTACTGTGTTAAATCAAGAATTTTATTAAAGTGGAATAACCGCAAGTAGCACTTTATTTCTGTCATTTTACATATTTATCTAATTTTTTCGAGATTTTCTTGAAATCGGCTTTAGCGATGTTTTAAACATTTTTTGCATTTCTTAGAAATTTAAGACCTTTTCATATATCCAAAGCGGTTGCATAGAAAATTTTCGGTAAATCGGGTAACCGGAAGTACTTTCACCGTTAACTCTAAATAAAATAACTATGGAACTAAAAGTTCTAGCTAAATGGAAATTTATATTTGAAGTCGTAATTGTATTACTATGCTAAATAACCGGAAGTAGCACTTTATTTCTGTAATTTTTAGATATTTTTCGAAGTTTTCCTTTTTCCAGATTTTCTTGAAACCAACTCTTAACGATTCTTTTAAACTAAATTAGCTTTATATTAACCAGGCAGTTTCTCTAATAAAATTTTGAAAGTAACGAGACGTACTTGGAGTATTAGCTGTGAACAACAAATCTCAAAAGCAAATCATCATATGAAAATCAAAAACTATATTAAGTTTTCTACCTTCCATACATAAGACGACAAGAATTTGTTAAAATCGAATGACCGCAAATATCACTTTATTCTTGCGATATTTAAGTTTTTTGCGATTTTCTCTAAAACGGCTATAACAATTTTTTTGAAACTTGTTACATTTGTTATGTCTTTGATATCTTTTTAGGCAAATTTAGAGGTTTTCCTGAAAAAATGCGATGAAGCCAGTTATCAGAGAAAATCTCTGGAATTAAGGAGGGTTTTGCGTGTTCAGTAACTTGGATGTGTCACTGTTATTATTATCGTTCATAAATTAAACGTAAATAATGTTTGAGTCTTCTGTGAACATTTACATATTCGTATACCTATGTACGTAAGAGAAAGTCGTGTGTTGTCTCACTCTAGATTTTTTGCTATGAATTTTAAAAAACAAAAAAGAGATATTTATAACGGTATAGGCGTGTAGTATGCTCAGGAGTCCGTCAGTGAAATAAGAAATTTTGAAGCTGCTGTATTTAATAAGTTTTAAATTTCAAAAAATCACTTTATAGTCCTATGTCAAGTAAAATTCGACATTTTAGGTTTTATAATTAACGATTCATAGGTGGCAGCTATTCATTATTGCAGTTTGCACTGAAAATTGTCAATATTTGTAGTAACTTTATAAGGATAAAACTTAAGTAATCGTATAAAATATGACGGACTGACGTGTTACTGATATTAACAATCTCGGAATGTATTCGGCTGAGCATTATGACATTTCGAACTCTAGCAAATATTAGTAGTTAAGATTAGGCTGCTCTGAACCCTCCTCCTCCTCACTCAACGGTAAAAGGAAAATAATATGGGTGTTATCAAAGTTATACTTCTAGCATTATCACAACACGACACCATGTCAAAACCAATTTCCACTTTACTAGACGTTATTGGCGGGAAACATGAATCATACTGATATGGAAATTATAAAATTTGTTAAAGTGCATGGCTAGATTTAGTGGGAAATTTAAAATATAGCTAACATTTAAATCGAGGAAAATCACGGTCATCAATATAATAACGAGGTATGCAAGCTCTCATTATCAATGTATCTATATGATTTTCAGAACTTCGTAAAGGAACACGCAATTTTATGTTGGTTATTTCAGTATATTAAAGGATTAAGAAATAGGAACTACTTTTAATTGGTAGCATAGCAATGCAAATCGACATGTGCATTGTATGTAAGTAGGATGTAACACGATCACAATCGAAGATGTAGGACGTAATACATATGTTTTCGAGAAACAAAATGTGCAGTCTCCGTTAAAGTTTATCCCTCTTTCGAAAGCAATACACATATTAGGCTATTAATCATTGTTAATCATTACGTCAATTTATTTTTTGTCATTAACTATTATTGTGAAACAATGGATCAGGTGTCGGGTCATTGTATTAATTTATTATTAATCATTGCCCTACAAGCTGTCATGTTTTGTATATCAATTCATTTTGCATTTACAATTAAACATTCCACATACTATGCTATTAAGCAGTTTCTTCATATCGAGCTGGGAATTTATGTAGTTTTTATATCTGAAACTTCGTATGATACCTTAGGTATAGAAAAAAACTTGTTTCCAATTTTAAATTGATTATTTTTAGTCGTTATGTTTGAGATAGTATTGAAAGTTTTAAAATCTGTCAAACCCTTAACATATTCCTTATTCGCATCTAACATTATAGAGGGATTAAAATCTGCATTTAAAGTATAATAATTATCGGTGAAGGTAAAAGTATATCACATACCGTTAGTAATATTCGTACGATACTGAAAGAAAACTTCAATGCTAGGTGACCCCAATTATACGAATTAGATCATTGTAGTTTATCGAAGTTATGCAATATATTCTTTACAGTACCGTCACTGTACAAATAATGAACTAATTCTGAGAGAGGTTTAAGTCGGTGAAAGCTATCGAAATATATCACTTTATTATCATTTTTCACATCCAAATTCATTTCAACATCCAAATTAACAAAGGCAGATTCATGTTTGTGTACATTTCGCGGCAAAGTTTTCGCATAAATACTCCACGGAAATATACAATGTTTAAAAGTTTAGCGTAATATTTCAAACCAATAGATAGTTTCCGCACATCTACCCGTAAACGATAACATGAAATGGTTAAAATTGCGCAAGCGTAAAACTTATCGTATAGGTCTAATAGTTATTGTAACCCTATAAGTGAACTATATTAGCGGAAGATCATGGAGATACCGCAAAGGAAATTATAACGTTAGGTGTGTTTGTTTACTTACGCAAGAGAAATGCTACAGCAAAAATCACGAGTTCGATTTAATTCAAATGATGATCTATGCTTATCATAAATACAGTATTGGTAAATTTTCCAAAAAACGTTCGTTATAAAGCGATATAACAAGTTAGCGAAAGTTAGGTTAGGGACACTTAAATTTTCGATATTGATTAGTGCATCTCAAACATGGGAAAACCCTTAAACAAATATTTTACAATAACTATTTTACAATAAGTATCACGTGATTTTAAGGTTTAGAGGATTAATTAACGTATTAGTGCGAAAACTACCTAATATAGGTTAATTCACGAGATGTTACTTTTATTGAGGTTTTCCATTACAATTCCAAACGATACCAAACTCCTTTTTATATGGTGTTAAATATAGTCCATTTCCAATTACAGCGTCTGCCATTGCCGTATTATGTCGTTTTGTTTCTTTTAAAGCCTTTGTAGCATTGATTGCGGCGTTTACGTTTTTGCCATAGCGGCAGCTCCCCCACTAAGCCAATTGAGTGCCCCTAGAGCCGTAAACAGCGTAATGAGGGTAAAAAACCCACCTGTTTTCGGAATAGGCAGCATGTGTTTCTTTGGTATTGCAACACGTTACTTTTACAGAGCTTGTATGGCGTTTTTAATAGATTGTTTAATATTTGAATTTTGATCCATTCCTATTTTAGCGAGTTTCACTACTTGATTAAAGCTAATCCTACGTTTTACTTTTCTATGTCACTAATTTACGTCCTCCTTTCATAGTATCAGTTCCTAGTGTGGCGAGTTTAACTGTTTGATGAAAGCTAACCCCACGGTTAACTTTTCCGTTCCTCTCCTTTTTTGCTTTCATAATACCAGACCTTAACTCAGAGAATTTGGTTGTTTAAGTAAAACTGTTGCTTTCTTTAGGAACACCCAATCCTAAGTTTTGTTTTCCATTCATAATAACCGGTTACATTTAAGGCTGCTCCTTTTTCTCCAAAACTTACGTCTTTCGATTTAAATTGCCCTCAAGCTTTATTTGGCAGTACTCTGTCCGCCTTATGATGTTCAGCAAGATCTGTAGTTTGCTGTATGCAATACTGTTGATTTTACAAGCGTCGTCTAGAGGATTAATTCCTGAATTATCACGTGCTAATATTTTTTATAAACACGTTCCCGGACCGCAAAAACGATAACCACGTATGTGAAGCCGTACTAGTAGCTTATTAGTGAGCATATGAACAAGTCCAGGCCACTTTTTATTCTTCGTTGATGTTTGGAATTATGATGCATTTCAAACTGGTCTAGGTAAACGAACAAGTGTGCTGAGTTGATGTAAAACAAACTATAAATATACGTTTAACATTAGTCCATCGATACCAGTCTAATAAGTAATATGCAATTTGTTCCTCAAAAGTAATGCCTTCCTATATATAACCACGACACTTGCGCATTAATGAAAACAATTCAGAAGCATGTCAACTTATTAGGTGGCTGTAAAAGATGTTTAATTACGAGGTCTGGAAAAACGAACATATTGGTGTCATTAATCAAGACTTACAATGGTTTAAGCTTTACGAGCTTTTATATATATATATTCAAAATCAATTGATCAACCTAAATACCGAGTGTCTCAAAACAATCCATATACAATTGATTTTCTGATTTCTTACGCATACTGCTTTCTTTTTCAGACTGGCTTAGTTTGAATAAATGGTTGCTCCTAGACTTCCATTTGAGCGACAAAAATTTATCCTGAAGTGTTACTGGAAGCACGAAATTGCGATAGGAGTCCAAAGACAGTTCAGGTGAGAATTTCAGACAGATCCACTAACAAGACTAACAATAACTAACATTAGAGGTAAGTTCGAAGTTGACGGAATAGTTCAGGATGTCCACAACCACCGTTATGGGAGACCACGGACATTGACCGATTGCGAGAGAGAATAAACTATAATACCATTTTATCAAGAAAGTTCACGAAAATCTGTTTGGCAAGCTACTCGTGAGGTGGGTGTTTTGAAATCTAGCGTCCATTGGATTTTGAAACGACTGCACTGGAAAAGTTACATTCCAGGATTGGTCCATGCCCTAAACGGAGATGCTCTGGATCAAAGAGTGCAGTGTTGCGAGTAATACTTGGAAAAATGTGAAGAAAACCACCAGTTTCCAAGACAAATCGTCTGGAGCGCTGAGACTACCTTTAAGCTAAATGGTTCAATTAACCGCCAGAACTGCACTTACTAGGCTTGTGAGAATCTTCACGTTACTGAAGAAAGCATGTTAACTTTCCAGGAGCCACAGTGTGGCGTGGCTTATCTGCAAATGGATTATTGGGCCATTCTTTCTTGATGGTACTATAACTGGTGCAGTTCACCTTAATTTGCTACAAGAATCAGTGATTCCACGCATTCAGGAAGCTTTTAAGGGAGAGAACTTTTATTTGCAGTAAGATAGTGCACCTTCGCATTATCATCGTGACGAGACTCTGTCGAACAGATGGATTGGGAGAAGAGGCTGGGTTGAGTACATCTGACCTTACGCCACTCGACTTTTTGTTATGGGGATACGTTAAAGACAAAGTTTACAAGGCGAAATCGGCAATAGTCGATGAATTAAGAAGAACTATCGAAAGAGAATGCAGACAGATTCCGATTGACATGCTTTTCGACGTTTGCGATTTCATTGCTTCCCATTGTCATCAATGACTTGGGCGGTCACCAATTTGAAAATTGGTGTTTACTGGAATAAAGTCCGTCTTTCAACTTCCTTGTGACAACCTAAGATAGACTTTCTGACAATAAATGTTGATTTTACAACCAACCAAAGTATGCATACATATTTTTGGAACACTCAGTATGTATATCTAAGAGAAATATTAAACTCGGTAAATGTAATAAAGTATTTTAAATATGATGATGGGTAGTACAATAATTGACACCAAAAATGCGAAAAAAACTCAGTCATTATCTTTGATGATGTTCTGTCTCAAAACCAAGACGTCATAAAAGATTATTTTTGTATTGGTAGACATAAAAATATTGATTGCTTTTATTTAAGTCTGACGTATTCATCTATTCCTAAACAACTTATACGAGATAGTGTGAACTTATCGTCATAGACCAACTGAGACATGTTTATGGCGATCGTGTGGTAGGTGGTATGCCGTTTGATAAGTTTAAGGAAATGTGTTCAATTTGTTGGAATATAAATACGACTTCCTAGCAATAGACAAAGAAAATGATATGAACTTAGGACATTGCAAGAAAGGTTTCGATTATTAAATTAAGATTGGAATACTACAATTTATGTAGCCATAATGGACACAAGATTGGTAGAGGACTTAACTAAAGCTAGGCAGTCTGTGAAACAAAAATATGAAAGCTTAAAGGCAGATATAACAAAATCGTAATCAGTAGCATAACGTACATTAAAACCTATCTCCCAACCTCTCACGGATATGTCAACTATTAAAAGGGAAAGCATGGAAAAAGATGAACCCATGTCCAATGTTAGCGATACCTGATTATCAACAGAGAACGATAGAGAAGGACCACATATAGAGAAAGGTCCTGTTCGAGAAAGTCAAATACCCGACATTACCTTGGAAGACATACAAGATGAACTTGAAGGTGAAGGTACTAACCCCAATTTGGAAGAGTTTATTAACTAATTCGTTGATTTAGTAAGAAAATACATTGAAGGTGCATTTAAAGACACTAAAAATGAGTACGACCATCATTATGATACGCGATATTAAGCGATATCAAATATATTTGATGTAGGAAACTCGGAATTAACATTTATATATGAGAACTTGGTTATAACTAGACCATCCCAGAAAGCGTTTCGATATAGGGGGACTCCGGGCCTCTATGAGTTAGTGTTTAAGAAGCAGCCATAAACATTTCTGGTGAAAGATGAAAATGCTTATCAAGATACACTTATTAGAACTAATCCGATACGTCAAGGATACAGTGGCAGTGGTAGGATTATTGGAATAGATAAAGAATATTCCACCATTATTAAATGACCTTTGCAAGAAAAGTAATTTTATCCATCAACTCCCGCTCGTCCGTCCTCCGAATCACCTCGTTCTACCACACCATCTCAAATTATCGTCTCACCCAAAACTACCGCTATAGAAATCCCTATTTTTACTACACGTCATTGAAAAGCTGCAACATCGAAGAAAGGGGCACGTCAACAGTCACTGAAGTTAAACAATAAACGATTAGAATTTATTCCTTGGAGAGATCCTAATAAGTTGGTTAATTGGTTAAGAACATTATTAGCCTGAAAGTTAGCTGGATACTGGACATACCAATGAAATAATTTATATCATTGATAAATTATGTACTACAAAGATTATAAAATGAATTATCGATTAAAAAATAGTTTATTACTTGCACCACATTCACCAAGTACTGGCCCTGGATAAATTTGGTCATCATCGGCACGGACACAACTCCGAAAAGTCGCCGATATATGTAGCGCAAGATATATCTGATTTGTACTATGCAAAATTATTGGTTACCCTAATAGGGGGTTGTGACAAACAAGAGATGGTTTAATAATGAATAGTGATGTTACTACAATGTACAGAAACTATATATTTTATATGAAAGAAGCCGTAGTTGTAAACGTGATAAAAAATTTGAAAATTTTAAACTCTACATTAAAGGTAACGAATATACGGAATCATCAATAATAGGAGTTACTTTGAGAGTAGGTGATGTGATTAGATTCCGCAGCCCCACTGAGAAAAGCTGCAAACGCTGTTTTACGAGTTCCTTTACTGTTAAGATGAGTTTAAAAGAAGTAGTAGTTGACGTACTTCGCAAATCTGCCCGTAGATATTTTAAACGTGGACGCGTTATCGTAAAAGGATTAAATGATTTGTATCAAGCAGATTTAGTTGAAATCATACCGTACTGGAAAATTAGTCGAGACTACAAGTACATTGTAATAGTTATAGATGAATTTTCAAAACGGTTTGGCCTAACAGATTAAGCGGAAGACAAGAAAAAACGTAACAGACATCATAAAGAAAATATTTTCCTCACCGAAGAATGTCACATGGAACCTACAAGCAGATATTGGGAAAGAATTTTACACCACTCATTTCAAAGCATTAATGAAGAAATTAAATGTAAATCATTACGGTACTTCCTCAAGTTGTAACGTTTATACGAAATGACAGAATAGCGCGAAACGCTAAAAGAATTCCTAAAAATTCTACGAATTTTCGCTATACTCATAAATACGGAAGTGTAATTAAGAACATTGAATTAAGGACTTCACAAACTCTAAGAAAGTGTCAAGAACCGTGAGGGAGTGTCTAAGTTTAGTTTAAAATTAATAGTAGAAAAATTGGTTAATTAAAAAGCTGCCTTAAAAATGCTATAAAACAATTAAATAAAATCACGCAAACTGATGTAAATATGATCCGCTATCGCCCGAAATTACTCAAGATTGCTTTGATAATCATTCACAAGTAACCAAAATAACGATCTCCGGTTATTGAAGTATCAATCAATTAGTAAATAACTAATTAAGAATATTACATCATGTTGCGCAATCTAATTGGTTAAACACATGCAGCCGTTATCCGTATCACTATGATAGCAAACAAAGAAATCAAGTCAAATCAGTACTCGCAGAACGAAGAACGCGAATACCCATTAGGTATAAATAAGATGATTTTACAAACCGAAAGGGAGTCTTCGTAGAGACTCTATACGGGAAGTTGCCTAGTGCAAATTCCGTTTAAAGCTTTCCTCATCGGTAAAACTGATTTTGTTAATAATTCTTATAACCAGATTGTCGCAATTTCCTAAGAACCGCTCACCTGTAAACTGTCCGATTGCGAATCATACATTGGGAACACTGTACACTAGGAGGTTGTGTCACAAAACCATATACCAGATCGCTACGAAGTCATTTACAACCACGTTGTTAAATAGCTAGCTGTGAACGACGCCGAGCACCGTCGACGTTGTTGTGCGTTATGTTGTAACAATAGCGGACGCACATCGACGCCGAGCACCGTCGACGTTGTTGTACGTTATGTTGTAACAATAGCGGACGCACAACGGCGCCGAACCGAAACCGTTCTCCAAAGTAAGGTAGTCTGTTGTTAGTAAATGAGTGGCTAGGTCGCGGTTCACTAACAACGCTATTCCAACAAAGGCGGTCGGCGTCTATCGAGTGGCATCTTTGGTCACGGCTACACGCTGATCTCTTGTCCCCATCCGTCCCAGTACCAACTACGCCGAGAGTGCCGCATAGAGCGACGCCCGTTTGTGTAGAACTCAAAGCACATAGTAATCCCGTGCATTCATATAGAAGTATCAGGAGAACAGAAATGAGTGGACCTGGGAACTTGTGCCGACTATCAATTTCAAAGCTTCGGGCACATTCACGGCACGACCGTCTTGAGTCTTATATGAACTCCGACACAATTTACAAACGCGAGCATTCATATTTACTTTGTTTGCTACCTTAGTATTTATAATTTATAACTTAGGGTGGTTTTAATTTTGAGTTCCAGATATATTTGAGTTATTTCATTGTTAATGAATATTAATTGGTTTATAATTACACTGTTAGAATTACTTATTTATTTTGTCAATAAATTAGTATCGTAACATATCTTTTCAACTCCGCCGATAACCGAATCTGACAGTAACTAGAAGTTCGTTTCGAGACCGAAATCTGAGCGACGCCATTTAGCATAAACGACGTCGATCTCAAGAAAGCCATTTCACTGTTACTTCGACCACCCAAATTGTCGAAGCGGGGATACAAACTGCACGAAGAACAACCCCTTACGACTATGAGCTACTACAGGGTAGAACTCAAGCTCTTCACTCCTCTTATACCTTTAAGTTAGGACTGAAACGTTATAAAGTATGAAAAGCGGTATAGTAGAAAGAGTCAACCGAATATTGAAAGGTATGATGTATAAAGAATTCAGTTTACAAAGGTCACAAAGTTGAAAACTTTACCGAAAATTATTGAACGACGCAACTCAACAACTCATACTAGGATGGGGTATAAACCTAAAGATGTTAATGTTACAACCGAAAAACGCATCCTAAATACTGAATTTACTTCTGCCACAACCAGTGACGCTAATCCTCCAAAGTTTACAGTTGGAAATTATGTAAAGATCTCCAAACATCGCGAATAGTTCCGTAAGGATTACTCTCCAAACTGGAGCACAGAATTTTTTTAAATTATCGAAAACAGTAATAAAAACCTAATTCAAGGAGTATTTTATGAATAAGAACTGCAAAAAGTGAAATATCCTGATATGTATCTTGTAGAACGTGTAATAAGGAAGAAGAAGCCAAATTTATGGTATGTGAAATGGCTGGGTCTTCCTAATTCGGAAAACAGTTAAATTACTGATAGAAATCTAGTAACATAGAATAAGTGACCAAGGGTAGTTTTTAATATGCTGTATTTAGTTTGCATTTAATAGTAAAAGTAAATAAAAAACATTATAATTGAAATGGAGTATTTACTATACGAATAACATACTCTTTTACTAGGAGTTACATAATACATAATATTTAGAGTCATTCTATAACATAAAATTAGAACAAGAAGGATTTCGTAAATATATATATAGACATCTGTATAAGAAATAAGAATCAGTACTGTTTTATATAGTTTAGAAACCGTCTTTACGTTATGGTTTGAAATATTTCCACCAACATAACCAAATTACTGTTTGTCATATCTTCACCCTGTTCTATGTCCAAGTCATTTTCTATAACACGTCCTTTAACACCTTTAGCTTTTTGTCCCATTTATTATTCGCAATTACACAATATGCCTTGGCACCTATACCATAGGAGCACGTTAATGGAATACCTGCATATTCATCCTCCATCTTTCTAACAATAGGTTCGTTCTGCTCTATACCATGTATGTTCCCCGATTGGAAATTGGATGTATCAAATTTATCTAAATGCTGTTTCATTTCATCATAGAACTTACCAACGGATATTTCAATTATTAAACTATAGGTGCCTGTGTATAGCAAAGAAACAGCACTACCATATAAACCTTTTAGAAAATTATAATAAAAGGCATATATGACAGTGTTTGACAAATCTAAAATCGTAAACCCAACGTAAACAGGTTTATCATACCTAATTAAAGTTTTATTCATTTCTATAGTTACTAAATTTTCTGGAAAAATGGATGAGTGACTAACTAATTCAATGTGTACTCTGTTGTCCATATTTTCCATAGTTTTACGAAATACACTGTTCACCATTAATTTAAGGAAAGCTTTATCTGATTTTGCTGTTGCCGAATTTCTTAGCCTGGTATTCAAATCAACGTATGAGCGTAACCAATGAGATTGTCGCAATGACATCCTATACATTTTTGTGAAGCGCAATCCTTCTTCCAAACAGTGATCCCAATTACTTTGATGTATCACATACTTTTCCTTGTTACATAAATTTTGAATTAACCTTTCACGCATTGTTTTGGCCGCTGGTGCAACCATTGATTCTGGACAAAGGGTAGATCGTTATGTGCATCATGTAGGTGTTGCGGATATTCCAAATCAACTTCTAAAACGTAACCAAAATCAATATAAAAAACGTTACAATTTTGAATTTCATGTGGAGTGAGCCACTTAAAATCATCTTGTTGAAAGTATTGACGCATACGGTGACCGTACAAATTAGTTGTGTCTAAATACATGATAAAAAAGTGTGGCTTGGAGGGATCGTAATTTGGAACAAACATATTTACACCACTACGAATACCGTTTTTAAAGAAATTAAGTTTATCTATATCCGTTAACAATTATAATTCCACAGATGTGCTGCGTAGCATTGCATCTCAACTTAAGCCAGGTGCAATAAAATAATGTGCCTAATCTAGGCAGTAATGCTGCATGCATACTAACCTAAAATTTTCAAAATTATCAGTCAACATTAAAACATAGGTTCTAAAGTAAATATCGGAGTAGTCACCTACATCTATCATACATCGTACATTTATCGCTCTCTGATAATCGCAGCATAGCTTCACCTCGTAATTTATCATAAAATGCCGCATGTGGCGGTAATGTGTTTTCCTGTAATTTTTCCAAGTTATCTACATATGAATACGGAAATACACCTTTTTGTTTTACTAATTGGAGTTATAAAGCAGATCTAAAACATTTATGAATGTTTATACACTGAATAACGCTTAAATTTTCACCAAGTTCATCTAAATAATGATTTAGAAATCGAAAACTATTTAAAAAACGCATGCGCAGGTATAGCTTTTGTAGGTTACCCTTTTGATCTTTGACCACATCCACTTGTATACGTTTACCGAATGTTACATATTTTTTCTTGGTTTGAACGAAGACGTCAATCTCTTCTCTATTTAAAACTAACTGTTTAACGAAAATATGCGAATTGTATCCCGTTAAGTTGTGGGAAAATATGGGAATAAGTAACGGCAATTTAAAATTTAAAATCGTACTTTGACATCAGTACTTTGAAAAAGTTTATCACAGGTAAGGCATGTAACAAAATCCCAGACTGTAGTAATATCCTTGAGATACATTTTGGTTATTGACTTGACCTTCACCCAATTGTAGAGTTGTGATTAACCTGACCTTGATAAAATTCTGAAGGTGACCTGGTCTTGACCCAATTATGGATGGGTCAATGACCAGATCTTGACCCATTTGTGGACTCATTGACCTGACCTTGACTTCGACCAAATCGTGGATCCAGAACCCCCATTTGCCTATTAATGAGGTGTGTAAGCGCGCCTGAAAATCCTACGACTTGGTTGCGTATTTGTAACCACCCGGTATATAGTTTCAAGCTATAATAATCAAATCCAATTGGTAAAGTCCCAATATTATTTGTACATCATAATTTGCTTTATAAATTTATAAATAAGATATTCCTATTTTACAAAGAATTATGAAAAGCTTAACATCCTAAGTTACAAGTTATAAAGATTAGAAGCATTTTGTTAAATAAACAGGGATTCAGGAATTCCCGCTTGAAGGTCAGTGTAAAAATATACATGGACCGCTCTTGTTGTCCCCCTTTTCATTTTTTAAGAAGAATTATCTCACTTCTCGAGTGCCGTTCGAGAACGCAACAAGTATAGTTTACGTGTGTTAGTGCATGTCATTAGGATGACTAATAATCAGCTGAAGAGTATCCATATGTCGATTTAAAGGGATTAAGTAGTGTCCACTTGATCTGTTTACGCCGAGGGGGAATTTCTAAGAAGGGGTCGTTTCCAAATTCTTATTAATTAAGACCAACAGGGTTAAATTTAAGTAGGTTGTATCAGCGATATGATAACAATAATTATCCGAGACCGTTAGTCGTAATATCCAAATTTTTTGAGAAAACAGTAAGCTTCAGATCTCCAAGTAAACGATCAAACTTTTCGTAAATTTAACTTTCGTCAATGTCCGCCTCCACCTAATTATTCCGGTTGGGACAAAGCAAAGAACCACGTAGAACTATCGAACGAATACATTATTTTGCAAGTGAAAAGACTATTGTTTATAAAGGGTTAATGTTTTATAATATTTAGGGCCGTTATGGCCAACTGTTATTGTGTAATTAGCTGTAGTACTTATTTAATCCCGTAACTATTTGTGGAAGAACCTGTAAATTTCTTATTGCATAACCAATATTAACTTGTTCATTATATTTAATTTCTTTATGTAAATCTTATTTTATTATGTGTAGTGACGTAGTGATAATCTATTAATTGTTAGTTAGCCAGCTTCTAAATAATTAGGTAAGCCATCGTAATTCTACCTGATCGAGTGTGCGACCCAGCGACGGTCATCGTAAAGTTAGCTTCCATGTAAGTTAATAAAAGGGTCATAATAAGTAAAAGCTTTGGGGATCGGACTTTTTATCTCCCGATTACCAAATTTCGTTAAATAGAATTTAAAGATAAAGTGGCACCCGTATACGAGACTAGCTCACTATTGTTCGTGACAAATTATCGACTGCTACAAACCTACGCAAAAATTCCTGAATTCTAAATTCCCGCAACCATTCGCGATCGTAAGACCTACTCCCTTTTTCCACTGTAGTCGGCCGAGGCAAACCAATTATTCAGGGAATTATCGATCATTAACCTCATTAAGGGCGTAGGACCAGATTATACGTTATAGGTGTTGTTATAGTTGGTGTTCTTCTAGCAGGTATTTTGTAAATATTGGTCTTTCCGAGGTTCATTTACGCGAGAACGGCCGTGACGTTGTTCGCCAATATTTTGTGTTTCGCAATAACACGCCAATAATCTTTGCATAACACTTGCTGTTATATATAATGCTACAAAAACGCCGTATTGAATAGCTCCGTTTTTAAGCATTCCCTACATTTCATCTGTATTTAAGTGATGTCTTTCCATCGCAACTCATCTTTAAAACGGTATATTCTGCCACGAAATCTAGCCTAGTAGCAAATCAGTAGGATAGGGGGGCATGGTGTAGCTGATGATGGTAAAAAGTTGTTTATAAAACGTATTTCTCGGTGTATACCTTCTGGCTTGGATTAAGTCGACGTCTTCTTAAGATAAAAATAAAGTAAAGTAGAGAATGGGTAGGGCGCCAGTTGTTCACTTTAACAGTCACAAGGAACACCTGAACGACAAGATTTTCACTTAAGATAAATCTATTTGCAACAGGAACTCAGCATCTGGAACTGTAGGCCCAAGAAATCCTAAAGAAAAGTAAATTAGGTAAAAAGAAGATCTGTGAAATTACAACAAGATAATTCAACAAGTAAGTAGGTATTTATTCAAACACAGTAGAATATTCAGAAATTGCATAATATCATATAAACAAATAACATCAAGTAAGTAATAACGGTAAATTTGTGTCCTGGTTAGGGTCGCATTGACAATCAAAAAGGATATCTGAATTGATTTTTATAGATTAAAGCTAACATAGAATTATTCGACGATACCTTATACATAGCGGGTACAGTACAACGTTAACTCAACGCTAAATAATTTAGCATCGGTAAATAAATTACGTAGAACCAAACGTACTATCAAATGACATGAAAGAATAAGATACATTAACAAAAAAAATAAATTTAAAGAGCTTAATAGCGTTAATTATATATTAAATGAGCATTGAGAATAATAACAGGAAAAAACTATTTAAAAATAAATTACGTTAAATTAATATCACAAGTGATAAAAGTTTGCATCTCTAGAGAAATTCATACCTACGCTGCATAAAGTTATCGAGCGTAACTCGTATATGATTAAAGAATTGAATAGCAATATTTTTTAAGTCTGAATATTAAAGAAGTTCTTTCCTTATTTTGCAATTATTGTAAAGCTATTAAATATTTCATTCAAATAACACAAAATTAAGTACGGAAGGCAAAGGAAGGTGACACAATTATTTTACGTTTAAAACATAATTAGATTAGAAGGACAGCAACTAAATATTGATACAAAACGTAAAATTTATACTTAATTTGATAACTAAAAGAATTCAGTATGTTCATTGATGTCTATCTGTAAAGATACATGTGCGTAAACAGAATGCGAAACTATTGGACAAGTCGGAAACATTGTCCCAGCAATTTATTAGAAATGCTAGAAATTAAGATCTTTTGTGCGACCTTAAGAACTTCACCGTCGATACAGCATTTTATGCATCCATCCGGAATGAATAGACCATCAAGAAGTATATCTTCCATTCAGCATTTAATTAATTAAAATCGCCCATAATAACGTAGCGAGTAGAAATGGAGGAATATATCCTACCAGTCAAACTAAAAAGAATAGACCAAAACGAATTAATTCACTAAATAGAAAAACCCTAATTAGTTCTTACCGTTGTATCAAACGATCAACGCCTATCTTTTTTTAAATTACAGAAACAAAGAATAATCGGCAATTCACAACGTATGTTTGTATCTTAGTAAGGTTGAAGCAAAAGTGTTCATTTTCAAGGCAGTCTACGACCGAAGAATTAGCAAAAAAACGTAAGATAAGATTATGTATTTTAACCAAATCGAAGTTTTAAAGCGAACTTTATATTTACAAACTTTCTCCTAGATGACGGCACATACTGGATAAATAAATTATATTTAATGAATTTCCTAAATTAGTCCTATTAATGAACAACAATCTTCATTTCTGAAGTACAAATATAAGAATAAGAATTATTTACTAAGTTACGCATATTTATACATATCCAAAACGAATATTTAATTTTTAAATATCCCCATTCTATACACATTCGACCTAAAAGAGATTATAAGTACATATGTACAGGGCGTGCTCAAATGAATACTTAAAAATTATTAACGAATATCTACAAATCAAAGTGAGACCGTGACAGTTCTGTTTATTGTAAATGATGAAATCCATCGTTTCATTTCAAAACTTAATGTAAGAAAATACACAATTGAATAGTTATCAGATCTTATCATGTTAGGCCATCGAAATAAAAATATTGTATAAATGTTTTCAATAAACGTATTTCAATAGTCGCAGCTATATCGCTAAAGTACTATTTTCCACTGTCCCTTTTTTGTGTGATATACAAATCATATTTAATAAAGTGTAATTCGGAAGTAAAACGATTCAACACTATGATGGTGCTGCGATTGGCGTGCTACGAAATTGAAATGCAGCAAAAGTTGCGTTCTCAGTGTGAACAGATTTGCCACACTTTCTTAGGAACGAAGCTTTTTTAAGTATCCGCAGCAAAAAGTTACATGCTGCATGCTACTTTTGATCTGTGTGTGAATATGATCCTCAACCCTTACAGTTGCAACTAAAAAACTGTGCAATAGAAATAGCTGTGTGAACTTAGCTCTAAAATGTTTTAGGAAAATGAAATTTTCGCAGCGCCTATAAGACGTTTAGAGCGGTATTTCAAGACGTTAAAATTTATATATATATATATATATATATATATATATATATATATATATATAT
>JAHWXV010087780.1:0-11814 GCA_024586415.1 Phrixothrix hirtus
TATATATATATATATATATATATATATATATATATATATATATATATATATTTAAGACATAGTAAGTTTAGAGTGCGGTATTTTGTGTTATTTCAGTTTTTTCGAAATTTGTAGCAGATCCAGCCCTTCACAAAAAAGTAGTTTTTCGAAATGCAAATGAGTCAGACTGAAAATTTTCACCATTTGCATAAATAATATGTATAGCTTAACAAATATTTAAAAACTTCACAAAAAAATTATACAAAGCGTTCAGAAATTAGCGCCATTGTTCGGTAACGCGAAAATTCGAAAACAATTTTTTTAAATAACAACTCCTCTTTTCTCTTCACCAGTGGATTCTAGGTTGTGAAGTAAGGGCACTTTGTGATTACATCCCCATATTTAAAATATACGGTTTTGTAGAAACCTGAAAAAACCTAAATTTTTGTTGTTATTACAAAATATTAAATTATCAGTTGGCTTTGGTTGGAAGTGTTAATCATGTCCCGTTTAGGCTTTAGTAACAAATATTACTTAAATTTGTTAGCAATATATGGGGAATGTGATAAGGTAATTAGAAGATCCTGCGAAACCTTCCATGTAGGATATCCGAATAGACCAAATCGTACCCATGACACCTTGACGCAACTTATTACGTTGTAAATTAATATTCGTAATAAAATAAATTTACTTTAAAATTTTCCTATTGTAAGTTAACTTTTCGTTTGGTCCCTGTACAGTTTGGGTATTTAAATAATGCGTACTTACGTTACTTTAATTGCCTATCTTTAATAAGCGTTGTTATGAATCTTGATTATACGGTAATAGACTGAAGGCGTTTTATAATTATTCGACACGCAAGATTTGCAGTGCGAATGTTGCTTTGTTTGCTGCTCGAAATTTGTGTTTTCAGCTCTTTGCCGAAAATGTATGTGGTTTTTTCTAAGAACACTCGTAAAATATGAGGTAAATTCTTAATTTTATATTCTTCTGTTAACTGTAGCATCTAATTTAGAATATTTTAGTTTCTTATACTCGTATAGTGTCAATACTAGGCTCCTAGCTACTATTGCTTCCCATTGTAACAAAGATTCTACAGGCAGTAGAGCGAAGGCGTTTACGAGGTTGAAATCTAATAGATCACTCCGTTTTCCTGAGGTTAAGGATGTCCGTCTGGCCCTGATCCTCGTTTTGTGCGAATAGCCGAGATGGTGTCCGTTTTGCTGGCGTAGCCGACGGGAAAATTGTAAGACCCACATCTCAGTTTATTACTGTATTGGTTGCGACTCGGCCTTTGGTTTTGGGGATGGTCCTGCTAGGCAGGCGCGGAAATTGAGGTCTAAAAGCACTTAATTGTTTAATTACTTATGTAAATTGTTATGTATTATTGAGCATTTGTCATGTCACGAAATCCTTTGAAAGTACTCTATTAATGTGCAATTAATTTAACGATCGTTCTGAAAATTATGTAGAATACGTTAAAGATTGAGAATTTAAATTTCGTTTCACGAAGAATTTAGAATGAATTTATAGTTTTTAAAGAAAATCTTGGAGTAACTTACAATTCGTTTTGTTTATCCGCAAGATAATATTTATAAAGCAGTTGTTCAATTTTAGAGTTTTGAAATAATTAAAGACCTTTTTTGTTCGTTTCTGTTTACTTTCTGTAAACTGAATAATCTGAGTAGAGGAGATTCTATAAAATAAATTTCATTATGCCTAATTTAAATCCTTAATAATTAATGACAATAATTGCTTGATATCAAAATGCAGTATGATGCGATATTTTACGTGAAATAATTTATTTTAATTATGAATAGAATAACTCTACATTTCAAATTATAGGAGAGAAGTTGGATTCATTACGTTTGAATTATTTGTCTTGTAACAAATAAAAACACCGTATCCGTGAAAAGTTAAATGTTACCCTACCGCATGCGTTCTGCCAATCCAGTTTTTATATGAACAATCGCTTAATTCTTATATTTTAACCATATATTCTGTAAGGTTGTGCCTATTATTACTATATTATTCAAATTGTAAACGTACGAGGTACGTTGTATAATTGTATAATTTTGCCTAAACTTTAACCATGTTAAACGGACTTTTGTGTATGATTATATATCAACACTATAATTATTCTGTAGCATAGTATGTAAAATGTTCACATTACAGGTTAATTTAATTTTCTTTCATAATAACTTTCCATTTAGTGACAAATTATTTTGTTATCCCTGTATAAAATTCTGTTTCTAATGCAATATTACAATATTTTTATAAGTATGATTAAAAATATGAATAATAATGTATACTCTAAGGACTATTTATCTATAAATTGAATTACTAAATTGTAGTATTTTTAAGTTTCAAATAAATTATAGTCGTAAATTTTACAATGTTACCGAAAAGTAAGTATTTTGTAGAAACATAAGTTATAGCATTCTCAAGGGCAGCTGTGTATGAATGAAGTCTAGGCGAGGGTGACAAAAGTAGTTCAGTCTGATTTTGGCTTTCTACATGTACGGTCACGTTGTCTTTTCTAAATTTCTCTTAATTACTTTTATTAACTTAATTCGCCATGATGCGTAGATGTGATCGCTATGCTGGTTCCTTTTGACTTTATCGGCTTAAAATGTCTAAATTCTAAATTTAAATTTTGTTTTAGGAATACAGCAGTAGGAACTTAATGGGTGGGAGAGTAGTTTAAACGGCCGCATTGGATTTTTAAAATGTATTATACACCTTTAATTATTCAGCTCTAATCGAGTTTCTTATTTTCTTAGAATTAGTGAGTTGCTACTTAATCAATTATTATCTATTGATAAAGCAACTGTAGTCCTAATTTGGCTTTTAATATCTACGCTAGCGTACGGCTTGTTTTCTTTATGTCTGCAAGTGTTAAAAATCGGGTTGTGTCGGCCTGATTATCAATTACTGATTATCTTATATGAATGACTCCGGTACCAACGTTCACTGTAAATGCGTTATTATTTACAGTTTAAAGATATCATCTTTGCAATATAAATTATGCAGTAAGCACTAATTCTTTGTCGAATTCAGAATCATCATGTACCTCCTAATCTCATGTCGTCGCTGCTAAATAAAAATTAAGACCAAAATAATATTCTTCCGATCAAAATTATGTTATTCTAAATTATTCTTAATATATTCTTGAATATATAAAATTTCTGATTACTATGTTATCTGCTGTCTTTTAAATTAACAACTATTACTCTATTATACTTCAGTTAACTATTACATTAACTAGTAATGTTATTTACTAATGTCGCGTCACATCATTAGTAACTTTCCTTTAAATTGATTATTATTGTGATCAGGTTTTGCTGCCTGTTATTTACAAAGTCTCGTTTTAGATCAATTCAAGGAAGACGCTTTGTCCTAAATAAGAGATCGCATTTACATTGTTTGAATTTTAAGCTCCAAAAATCTACTTTTTCTTGCGATAACGTCTTCATCTGCATTACCCTAACATCCTGAGAGTGGCTGTTCCTTGCAGCTTAATCTGAACACAATGGTTACTATCCATCCTGTTACATCAAATTTGTTTGTTGCTGTTGGTAACAAACTTAAAAATTATTATTTATTCATTCTAGTAATAAAGTTTGTAGATGACTATAATTAGCAGTAAGTGTAATGTAAATTACTCTATGTTGACTATTGTAAGCTTAATAACTTTCTTCGAAAGTTGAAAAGCTATAATAAAAAAAAAGATGACTATTTAATTTTTCTCTAATCTAATTATTCTGATATCAGATATTAAATTGTAATTGCATCAGTAATTAAATTATTCATTGTTATCGGTGTGTTTCATTTATTTAAAAATACAAGTAAAGATTTTCAAAATATTAAGAACGGTTAATTTTGCAGGCTTATTGCTTACTCAATTTTATTTTGTATAGATCATTAAAATACAAGCGCCCATTACGCAAAGTCGCATGTGAAATTAGCCATTCATTATTTAGTTACGTTGGGCCACCTCTGAGATATCCTAGATGGACTTACATGCTTCCCAACCTTTTATCATCCTTTAAATTATTTTGGGCAGCAAAACCGTCATCCGTCGATTACTAAGGTTGCAACAAATTAAATACCGGGTGTTTCAGTATAATTTTATTTAACGCGCGCGTGCACGCGTGCGTGCGTGAAGGCTGGCGGGCGAATAGAAATTTTTTACAAATAGTTATGAAACAAACTAATAACCAACTTCTGTAAAACAATATAGGATGGTAAAACCTAAACAAATTACCAAAAGTATAATTTATTAAGGGCCAACTTCACAATAAACTCAAAGTTACTTTAATTTTAACGCGACTTTTACTGCTCATTTTGGTTAACTATGCAACTGTAACTACAGAAAGTAAAGTTAATTTTAGAATAAAGTAGCCTTACTTTTATTATGGAACTTGCCCTTCGTTAATCACAATTAAATGCATTGCATATAAACAGCGGTCGAATGACGAATAAAAAATCTCTTACCGTACCTGTATACGACTAAGAGACACTGAATCGTTTCTGTATATGTGTACAACATATCGCGGCCCACCTATTACCGTTCAAAATGTGCCTTAAGAGCGCAGCCCGGCTGCCACCAAGTTAGTTGCACACTATAGAATCAAGCTTCGTATGGTAAACCAACAAAACATTAACCTGAGGCTAATTTGATCTGTGTCAGCATGATATTATGTCATTAACCGTAAATGTAAATAAATGCGTATTAAAACAGTCTCTTCAAATAAGCGACCGGTGACGATGCTTTTGTTACGTGATTTCTCGAGTCCGCTCGTGGTGAAACAGCTTGCGTCCGAAAAGTATCTTAAATTAAACAGCCTTCTCTTGTAGGTTGCGTTTTATCGTACTCCCCGCCTCAGTGACATCTACTGGTGTAAAGCTAGATATCAAAACTAGGCAACAAAGCCCTTAAGGATACGTTAATGTACCAGAATTTCATCAGATGCCCAGAATGGACATCCATACCTGTTAACGTAGGAACAGAAGTCTAAAAATCAGTCACCTATCGTTGATCTGAGTAACAACTACAAGTGTTGAAGTTACTTGGAAATACGTACCGAACTCTAGTGTAACTGTTAAAGTAATAACAAAAACGAAATGTTGCAAACTTCTTTAGTTTTACCGCTTTCGTGAATGCATTTTAACTTCCAGAGATTAATAAACCAAGACCATCAAGGATTAAATTTTCTAAATGTGCAAAAATCGTTCCTACACAAAAACAAATCACTAACAAAACGCATTACGCACATAATAATACAATTGCCGCAGCTTATGTTAAATAGCTTTCTTTTAGTTATTTTATATAAACGAATTCACTTTTATTTTAATGCCTGTAAATATTATCATGTAAAATAGATACTGAGAGTTTTGATACTTCTAAATTATTCTTTAATTTGCGAAGGCAATAAAACTCTATGTATATAAAAAACTAATTTTAATATTCAATGCTAGACTTTGCAGAGTCTTCCAAACCCCAGAATAGTTAGACGTTGTCACTCCTGTAAACTACTAAATCTTGAGCCGCAAAGTAAAGTTTAGCTGTAGACCGGCATCTGGACCATCAACCAAACGTCACTTACTCAAAATACTGCGACCCAAGCCACTGGTTACGTACCCGTACTGAAACCAATACTTTTTTCTTTACTATAACAAGTCTGTAACAGGTGTCTCGCCAAACGAATACCCGAAATCCAAACCGTCCTTATAAACATTACATCTTAAAATTCAAAATCGCTTTATCTAAAACAAGAAATGTTAAAACAATTTTATAGATACGTTCAAGATCAAAACATTTTAAAATACCTATTTTTAAAAATAATCGCTTCTACTATGAACAGTTTTAAATAATTATGTACAAAAATTAGTTAATGTAATTAAAGAAAATCTGAATAATATTAAATATCTAGATACCAATTCCTACAAGTTACACTTGCTCTAATTCAGCTCGTCACGGGGATTGTCCTTAATTATGGCGTATGGCGTTGGAGTAAAACGGATAAAAATAACTGTTTGTTTTTCTAATTAGTAATTATTTTGAAGTCAACTTCCATTATTACAAAATCTAAGTCTTCCCTGCCCTGAATACAAACATCTTGATTGAATCGGTCACATGAGTAATGACTTGCACAGTTCTGCCCAAATCATCACGACGCCTCTCTTGTTGTACGAGGGCAACGCTGAAAATCTGTAAGAAAATATACTAACACACTAGTTTTTAAATAATCGATTTATTGTTTTTCAAAATTGATTCCATTTATAGGAATACACTGTTACTTTCAGATAAATTAATCTTTGATACAATTTTTGCTCTCTTATTCTAGTAGACAAAAACACAGCACAATGTATGCATTAACTTGAGACTTTTGAAGACAAAACGAAGTCACGGAGTGAAAAGTCCGTACTATATACCAGGTAAGCCATTAATTTTTTACCAAAATCCGACAAAAACCTGGTTGTTTGAAGGTTCTGTGTACTGTTGCGTTTATATTGCATCGATGCAGAAACAATTTTCAGTTAATTACTATAAATAAAAGTTTTTAAAAGAAATTACGAAAATTATTGGTTACTAAAGTTTTAAATAAATGTTTTTGTTTTGTACATACTATTTTATAATTTTGTCTCATAAAATTACATTTTGAGAACATGTGTTGTAACGCACAGTCTTCAGTACTTTCAATTCTACTCTTGATTATACTTAAGCTGCGTACAAAGCCTCGGGTAGTTATTAGAAGAAGAGTGAGTCCAGAAGTTGTGGCAGTAAGTAGGGTGTACGTCAAATGTATTATGAGATGTTCATAAGTCTTTGCTCGGTAACGCCAATTGTAACGCGAATAATACTCACAATTCTAAAGCGTTTAGAACGGATATATTAAACGGCTTTATTTAAAACTAATTAATTAATTAAATAAAACAGGATAGGGATATATACAGAGGATATTATTGAAGAGGATAGGTTTGGATTTGAAAAGAGGGAGTCTTGTGCATTCACTCGTAAAGTTGGAACTCATTTTTCATAATATATTTCTTTAAATGTTGATTTATAATCATGAATGTTATTGTAACGTCTTTGTAAATATTTATTCTGGCCAGATTAATATAATTAACTATTTAATAATGTACTTTATACTGTATATTTAATTCCTTTGTATTTTTGCAAATTGATTTATATATTCGTCAAATTATGTTTGATAATTTTAGAATAATTAACATAGTACAGTTTTAAACATTATTTATTTACTAACCAAATATCGATATTTCAATTAAATGCAAACCATAAACTATGTACAAATGTTATTCACACTATATTTACAATAATTAATACCAACAATGAAGATTTGTTGAGAATTTGCAGTTATTTCATACAACGTTCATATTTAAATTTAATTTAGTCAAGTTCACCTCTTATCTGAGTGAATTTATACTTTATTTAGTATTCGTGAATTTCGACAGAGCTCGTATTAATTCGAATGTGATCTATGGTTACTGTATTCAGACTATTGATAATCCATAATAATATGGCCGCCCCCGTACGTTTACATATAACGGTGGTTTGCTCTAAATTGTTCTTTACATTTGACTGTATTAATTACGGTAGTGTCAGTTATTTAGTGATTAGTGCTTTTAAAGGTTTGTGGTGTGTTGTTTTAATGGTTCCGACAACCTCTATATAGATGTTATCATCCAGATTCCGAAGTCGCGCTTTTGGAAAGGAATTAAACTAAGGTAACGCTAATATCTAAATAAACAACGCATGCTTTTTGATCAAATGTAAACGATGTTCCATACAAACAGTAAGAAACAGCGGGTTGAATTTTGCTAACAGTTAATTAAATGATTTGTTTATGCTTTTAACAATCGTATATACTAAAGGTTAGGATCCGTGAATTTTAATATATATGTATTCTCCATTAACGCCTTATGGAAATCATATACTAAACGATTTCTATAATAATTAATTTAATTCATAAATTAAGCTTTACGTCTCGAATATGTTGCAAGGAGTTGCTTGAAGAGCATTTCTCGAAAGCATCGTATTCTAGACCTTCCAGCCTGAAAGTTTAGAAATGATTGATTCTGAATCGAAAATGTGCCTTGCATTTATACTGTTTCAAAGCAAGCCGAAATCGATTCAATGTACACTTTCCTTCGATGATTCGTAAAATAAATATAAAATAATATGGAAAAACGACTAAAATAGCAAGTTAATTATACAAAGATACGGTAACATTCATAAAGAAAATCTTTAAATAATTAACTGCCTTGTTACACAAAAATAAATAAATTACGTGTTCATGTGTCAATGTAAAAAAATTTTAAATTATATCAAAGCGTAGGTTAACGGACAGCGAATCTAAATCTATAATTGGAAACAAGTATTTAATTAATACAAGGCGAAAAACTGTTAATTAAAGCTTTAAAATTTCCACTAGAAAAATAGTTACAACTGGCATATAGCGATAATATTTATCAACTTCCTGCAGACATAATAGAAAACAAAAATAGGTCAATGTCTAAACTTAAACTTTTAATGTTTTGTTTACCAACATTGAACTACGGGTTATCAGGTGTCCGTTAATCTACTTGTACAAACAAGTTAATTTTTAGACTAATTATGAAAGATGACGAAAACTATTCTCATGGCGTTTTACGTCATTAAACTAACCTAATACAAATGTAATATAAATATACATAGATATACCGGGTGCTAACAAAAATACTAAATAAATCATTCGAAAAATTAAATCATTTTAACGTATAACTAAATTATACTGTAACAAAACGCCTTTCAAACTAAAGGAAACAAATTATAGTTAAACAGTAAGGTGTTTTGGGGTTAAATTTCAGGTACACGTTACAGTGTGAGGACAAATGTGTGATAAGAGACGGCCTTGAGGTGCGGTCGAGGCCTTTTGGGCAGAGACGGCAAACGAAAGCGGTCTTCTGATATGAGGTCGTGCAATTTCTATGTTAAATAGTATATAAGAATAAAACGTCAATCTTTAATATATCATCCAGTTGCTTATGTTTATCAAGGCGAACCATTGGCGGCTTTGACTGCTTTACTTAATTTGGACACCATCTTTAGTATCGAATATCTCTACAAACTCAATTGTGCATTGTTGCAGGTACTATATTTAAATATCGATTAGGCACTCTGTTACATACGTTAATACCATGAACTTGAGGAAGGAATAGAAGCTGACTCATCTTCTGGTTTTTATTTTTGCTTGTAGGAAAATTAGTGCTTCAATTTTCTGAGATTATAAAATTATATTGCTAAGTGATTTTCTATCAATTGGACAAGCGGCAACTAAATGTATTATGCCAACCTTTTGCTCAATTATATTAAAAGAGTTTTGCAAGCAGACTACGTCTATCAAACATAAAAATCAGTTATCATCGGGATAATGACGGTCGTTTCCATGTCGAAGATTGCAAATTGAAGTACGATTTACTTCCACGTTGCGTTATTCGCCAGATTTAAATCTCTCTGAATTCTATCTAATCCCAAAACTGAAAAATATATACTTTGACAGCAAAGGAGGTTATATTGATAAAAGAAAGGCAATTCCTAAGGCGAATTTTTCAAATTGCCAGCGTAGTTTGAAAAATGTAAGTAGAGTAAAAAACAATTTGGGGTGAGACTAACACATGACTTTCTCTTACATACATGGATATACAAATATGCAAATGTCCACAAATGCTGAAAATATTATTTATGTTTATTTTGGGAACCTATCCAAGTTAATGGACACGCAAAACTTGCTTAACTTGCCTAAATTGTATCTGATAACTCTTCTAAGTTCATATAAAAGCATGTTAAAGACATAATATAGCAAGTTTCAAAAAATTTGTTATAACATAACATAACATAAAGTGGTACTTTCGGTGATTCGATTTGAAACAAATTCCTGACGTCTCATACACGGAAGATAAAAAATTTAAATATAGTTTTCAATTTTTATATGATGATTCCTTGAGATATGTTGTTCACAACTAATACGCCAAGTACTCCGGGTTACTCGATTTTTAAAAATTCATTAGAGAAACTCCTCGGTTAATATAAAACTAAATTAAGTAGTTAAGAAATTCATTAGTTTAAAAAAGATCGTTACAGCCAATTTCAAGAAAACCGTTTTAATGAAGAATTTGAAAATTATTTATAAATGACAGAAATAATGTGGTACATCCAGTTATTCGATTTTAACCAAATTTTTGATTTAATATACTAAGGTAATTATGACCTAACATATAAATTTTTATTTAGCTAGGGCTTTTAGTTTCATAGTTATTTTATTCAGAGTTAACAGTGAAAGTACTTCTGCTTACTTGAGTGACGGAAAATTTTGTGAGAAACCGCCTAGATCACATGAAAGAGCATTAAATATATAAGAAATATAGGCAATTTTTAAAAAATTATTATATCCGATTTCGAGAAACTCTCTAAAAACGAAAAATTCAGGAAATATTGAAAAATAACAGATATAATGTGATACATCCGATTATTAGATTTTAACCAAATTCTTAATTTAGCACACTAAGTTAAATATGACCTCAAATATAAATTATAGTTTCATAGTTATTTTATTCAAACTTGACGATGAACTACTTCCGCTTACTCGAGTTACGGGAGATTTTCTGGGAAACTGCCTGGACTATATGAAAAGGCATTAAATGTTTTAAAAATACAATGAATTTGAAAAAAATCATTAAATCCGATTTCGAGAAAATCTCAAAAAACAAAAAATGACCAGAGTAAAGTGGCACTTTCGGTTATCCGATTTTAGTGAAACTGTTGTTGTCGCATGATACGATGAATACAAACTCAAATATAAAATTTTGTTTTTCTAGGACTTTCAGTTTTCGAGTTATCGTGTTCACAGGCAAACGCACACGCGCATGCACATACACGCACGTAAGCACACATGGACACACAACCACGCACGCAACCACACGCGCACGCGCATACACACACACACACACAGACGAGTTTCCAAAAACGTGATTTTCGTACTCAGATGACCCGAAAGCGCGTTTTTCACTGAAATTTCGACATCAAAGATTTTGGTGGAAAACAATACTTTCTCTTTTACCTATGTTTCATATAGTGTAAGAGAAAGTAATAAAATCCGTAAAATGAAAAATTGAAACATATTTTATAGCGCACAGGATTATTAAAAGACATGAACCCCACGTTATAATTTTGTTTCAATTTTTCTTAGATTCAAGCAACATAGAAATGTGAAACAAAACTTATAGTATTAGTTTTTTATGTTGATTTTACTTAAGCACTAGGTTTTTAATTTAGCCTTTGATTAATAAGTTTTTAAATTTCCTTTCGTATAACGAAAAAAGAAATGCTTACGCAAATGTAAAATTAAATTTTAAAAATAAACTGATAATAGAATCTTTTGAAAAATCAAAATTAAAATGAAATTCAAATTGTAATTAAGCTAAAATATCGCTCACTACAAGTATTTGCTAAATTGAGAACTAACTTTGGATATCATCGCAAGCGTGTTATATTCCTTTTTATATTCTAATTACATGATGTAACCTATTTTACTTTTTACTAGAGTTGTTCGATATACATATTGCTGTGTTCAATTTGACCAATTATTTAAAGATCCACGTAAATTTTAAAATACCTAAGTAATTACTTACAAAAAAAATGTAATCAATACCTAAAGGAAGCTTATTGAATATGAAATACAAATTATAGATAATCTCATACAAATTCAAAACATAAAATGAGGTAAAGTTTTCCTGAAGTTATCAAATCGTTTAAATTAAAACAAAATTTTG
>JAHWXV010087802.1:0-10681 GCA_024586415.1 Phrixothrix hirtus
CATCAATATTGTTAGTTGAAAGAATTTAAAGTCTAGTTCATTAAATGTTATACCGGGTGATCAGTATTGAGATCAGCCCGCATTTATTTTAATCAATGCACCGCATGCTTTCAAATTTTCAAATAACCAAACTAGTAATTCAGTATCAGTTCTTCGATTCTCATATATGTGATATTAAGTAAAGAAGCACCGTTAGAATAAGAACCTTTCTTTCAGTTTTGAATCTCGTTACTGCAGTACCGTTAGCGTTTGTTTTCCATTTATAAGGTAAGGTCAATTTATGTCGTGACATACAGGGTGTTCTTCGAACATTGCCCGTCTGCAGTGGTCTTGAAAACAGTGGCGCTAATATTTACCGATTTTAGACTTATTTTCCCTACAGTGTTTAGCTTCGCAGTACAGAAGAAATATGCCTTGCTCCACTGTAGCTTTGCCGGCCGTTGTTAAACACTGGTGTTTCTGCCACATGCGTTATTTCGATTTCGTCTTGTGACGCACTCCACCACACCGCCTTATCAACATGTGTTCGCATATGTTCTCAAAACGAAAACTTTACCTGGAATATAAACTTGCATAATCTAAAATAAAACTGAAAGAAATTTATATCACAGTTCAGCAACCAATAAAAAGTTTTTAATGGTAATTTCAATATTTTGCCTATTTTAATTAAACTAAAAGCGCTACTGCATTTAGTCGCAAAATGAATGCAACAAAACATCAAGCATTCTTTAGATTTGGAATGGTTTATTGAGAGATATTGATACATACGTGATACATACTCGTAACTATCTTGACGTTTTTATTTGTTACATTTAGAATGAATTTGATTTAAAGTGCATTTATTCATTTAAAGTATAACATAATAATCACTGTCCTATTTTAAAACACGTAAATGACACATCTATGACCTAGATATTTTTCGCGTAAAATTTATTGTACGTTTACATGATTCTAACGTTTAGTAATTTGACTAGTATCTAGAAAATTATTGCATTGTTTAATATTCCAAAATATTACCGTTAGTTATGTTATTGAACTTGCAAAAATACTCCACAGATTGTAATTGAAGTCTATTTCAGAGGGCAGTCGAGTTTGTAACAAAGACTTTCAAATTTCGAATTTCTCAAGGCTAGGATTCTGACATGTTTTTATACATAGTTTTAGAGCCTATATAATTTACTTGAAATCTCGGAAAATTGATTTTTTTACATAAAACAAAGCATTGGTGTTTAAAATACTACGGCGGGGGTTTGTCGTAAAATTATTTTTAATAAGCATTTTGTTTTATAAATATTTAAAAACTAATTAATTATCAGGGTAGATTACTACAATCAATACTTTCAAGTACAAAATTCAACTACCTACACTCAAATATTTACAAATTAAAAACCAGCTGTTAATTACTACACTGCGAATTAAATAAATACAAATACTAAACTAGAGTACAGATTTGTAACAATTTACAATTTTTACACAAAAATGGAGAATATCTTTCTTAACCGACGTCTGAATTGTAAATAATAAAACGCTTTAAATTTACATTAAATGCATTGCCCCATCTCTTAAAACTCAGCTGTTTTACACGTTTGTCGATGTAATTTTTCTTTATTGGTAGTTGTTTACAAACAACAAATTAAAATACTACAATATAGTTTGTTAATCTTCTAGTATTATACTGGTTGTAATAAAGTTATGAATAAATGTTTTAGCAGTTCTCAAACATTGCGGCACCCATTTTCAATTGAATTTATTGACATTATCTTTAAGTTTTGACCTAATGTTAATTATCAAAATTTACTTGTTCTATGAAGCTCTATGTGCCAATTTAATAAATGACTATATTCCCGTAGCACCATCTATGCATATAAAACTTTGACAGGGAGAATTTTATATAACTGCGAAAAACCTTAGAATGGTACTTTACGTGAAATTTACATGCATATTATATTTTATTGTGCTGTGTTATGCCTATTTGCTAACTGCGGGTTTCAACCTTTCGCTAGTGCTAGCGTTAGTAACTTGGCTAACCGCCCTTTTAGCTCATAGTATGTTGTAGCTTGTATTCGGTGTGTTATGTGCTATCATGTGAAAATCCTTATGTATATTTTACGTATCGGTACTGTTATGTGGATACTATTAGACAAAATATTTACGTGTCGATACCAAGCTGTTAAAATGTCTAAACCAATTTTATGATATAAAGATCGAGAGCTACTTCTATGCGAAGGTAGCAACAGTGAAATTGAAGATAGTATTATGAGCTATGAGTGCGCTGACGATGAGTCAATAGGCAGCGTTAGTGTTCGAGGATGACTAACAATGTATGATACAAAGTCTAATGTCTTTACTGGTTTCTCAAGTATTTGGGATAAAAAAATCAAAGGCGAGTGTGTTCCTTCGATTTCATAGCATCCGAGGAGACAATTCAAAAGTAAAAGAATACCCTGAAAGAAATACGGAATAAAACTAAAAACACAAACTGAATAGTAATTTCTATTACTTTTAAACTTTACGTTCCACTAACAAAGAACGAAAAAGATTAAAATTCTCTTTCTTTTTTTTTAATTTAAAAGACCTAGGCAATGGAACACATAACGCTTCCAACTTCATAGTGACTCGTAATAATGAGAATTTAATTGAGAAAAGTGGTTATAAATGGTCTTCGAAACCAATGTACGATAATACAGGGAAAACACGTTAAAGAAGGTATAATTCGTAAAATCAAAGCCGTCACCTGAATTGCGTAATATACTTGAGTTTCTACGAGCTCTTCAAATATTCTTTTCCGAAACAACTCTTAGTCAAGTAGTTGAATATACAAATCAACAAATTGATTGCGTAAAGTAGTAATGTGGTATAGACAATAGAACATTCCCTGGAACAGATTTGGAGGAATTAAAAGCACTACTCGGAACGTATATTCTTACTGTATGTGTGAAAGACAATCATCTTAGATCAAATATTTCCTGCTAGCGTACAACATAGACAGTAACAATGAGCCAAAAGCTTTCTGATTAACTAACGGTTCACTTACGCTTCGATAATGAAACCATACACAAACAAGAACTGTTACTAAATTTTCACCTATTAAAGATATTTCGAAAGCAATTTACTACGTTGCCTCCAATCTAGATCTCCCGCATACCCATAACCTACATTCACTTTAACTTACTGAAAATGCACACCCATACCCACACAGACACACGCACGCGTGTACCCACGCGCACCCCCATGCGAATGCTTTCGCGCACGCGCACACGCCAACGCACACGCACACACACGCGCACGCACAGGCACAGGCACACGCACACGACCACTTACATGCATCCCCAAGCATGCTCACACGTACACGCACATTTGCATGCACACGCGTACTTGCACGTCCACGCACATGCGTGCGCATACCCCGGGACGAACAGATGCACAGTCGCAAAGACGCAGCCAATGATACTGCTTTAAATTTTATAGAGGGAATTAATAGTACAACTAAAGTTGCATAAACAATTAATGGCAATAGAACCAAGAGTAAAGTTAAAAGTTGTTCACAAAATGCGTAATCTATAAAATAAACCACACCAGATAAAATGAAAATCCATTTGCGAAACATAGCTTTTGATCAACTGCATTAGAAAAGAAATTTGAGCAAGTAATGAAACGAAAAATAGAAAGGATGCCAATAACCATTTCATCAGACATTCTTCGACAACCCTAAAAAACAAAGCAATAAAGAAACAAAAAGGAGATATTGAAAAATGGAAAAGAAAGAGAAAAGTGAACTGCACAGAAACAGAAAAATTAGAACACGATACTAAAATTCGAAAATGTAGTTCAACAAATATTGAAAAGGTATATCAAATATCAGCTCTTGTCGAACTAAAATAAAAGAAAAGTGTCATGAGTGTGATTGGGACCTAGAGAGCGATACGATAGAGAATCAAATAGAATAAAAGTGTTGGTTGTGATAGTTGTGAACGCTGGTTTCATCATAGAAGCACAATATCTTCCCATCTTAAGTATGAAGTTACTGCAAATGAATTTTTTGTTCATATTGTTAGTATTCATTAATTTATGTTGTCTAGGCTTATTTTATTCATATTAAACTTACAATTAGGAATAGAGAGTTTTGATTTCTCTAGTTTTATTTTATGCATTTTAAAATTTACAAGCAGGTAAAAACTAAAGAGCTAGTTGTTGTCATTTTCACAAGCTATTTGAATTTTTTAAAATAACTGTTGATTTTTACTTCTTTTACTTTTATTTTGTACTTTTTAAAATTTAAAAATACTTATAATAATTATATAATATAATTATATAATAATTATAATAATTCATGGAAATTTACGTTTTATATTATGTACCATTAAAAAGGTTATTAAAATTAGAATTACTGTTCAATTTTTTATTCGTTTAGAAACTTTATGTTATCATAAATTGGCTGACTATTGAAAAATGTCCTCTATAGTAAGGTCATTTTCAAAATAAAATTAGGTGCAATTTTAAAATTACTGATTTGGATACGACCTTCATGTACTGCATATTCTGTATACTACAATAATTTTTACCATACGATAAAGCAATCGATTCGTTTTATTCGCAATAATGCAGCATTGTGTGATAGTTTACGGCGTCATATTATATAGTAAAGCGAAAAAACTAACTAAGATTCATCATGTAGCTCCAGGAACTTATACAGCAGCTATTCGCCATTCTCAAACATACGGCGCTAAGATAAAAATGATTATTTATTAATTTAAGTTTTTTAATTTTGCGAGCGCATAGAGATCGTATTTTAATTAAAATAAGTTGTTATAACAAATTTAATATGATAAATAATTACACTTTTAATAATTTTATTGCAAACATATAACGTTGTTATTAAATGAAAAAAATGTATAGCTTAATTTTCGATTTTGTAATTTATATACATATTAATACAGATTTTACGTAATCGGGAAAAATCTTGAAAAAACGGACGGAAATATATAGAAGATAGTTTTAAAAAACCATTTATAAGCCGGTTTTTAACTGATTTTTCAAAAATTTTCATGTCCGTTTTCTTCAAACTTTGCAAGGACATTTATAAATGATATCCTACATACTCGTAATAGTACATTCTTCTCAGAAATTTTAAAAATAATTTTTTATTGTGTTTAATTAATCTGAAGGTAGCTTTCCAGACGTCTTGCCTTGATTCAATAGCAGTGGTATGGGATATTTTACATTGTTCAGGTATGGTAGTGTCATATGCACTTTCTCCCTCTGAGTGCACTGTCACCATTTTCTTATATTTTGATAATATGATTTCATAAACTCTATTTTAATACGCCATCTTCTTGTTCTGTTTCCAATTTTCTTTAAATAGTCAGATAGAGCTTATCACTTTTTGTAAATTCATTCTCATTTCCATTTAATATGTGGCACCATAATATATCACTTCAAATGCTATTTTTTCGAACGAGGATGCCAAATTTACCACTATGTCTCATAAACAAATTTTTTTATGAAAATCGCAAATTATTTGTTTTCTTCTTGGTTATACCCTATACAATGATCATAGTTTTGAAATTCTTCTAGCATGCATTGCATCTTTCATTCTGTATCAAGTGACGCCACTGTAGAAGTTTATATTGGACTCCGTTTCTATTAACCATTCTTAAAACATTTAGTTGTAATGAATGTAATTAGCTTAGAAGAACTTAATTATTTACCATCTATTTCCATTCTTTTTTCTTAAGTAAATTATAACGAATTTTAATTGGTACAGGTTTTTTCTAATTATTTAACAAATTGCTTACTATAAATCTGTTCTTGAATTCAGTTAAATATTTCTGTCAACTTACAAATCAACATTCGCGGTTATAATTTCATTGATTTATACCTAAAAACCAAGCATACATCGATTTTAAATGTTTCGTTGAATTTTAGTCCTAATAACTATTTTCTTTATGAGTTTGCAAGGTCAAACTGTCATACCTGATAGAAACACCTAACCATCCAGCACACAGAGGCAAGTAAAGAAATTTGAACGAACTAAATTAGAGATAAATGACTTGAACCATCAAATGGCTGAGGGAGTTCTAGTTAATCAACTTTACCTTATACGTTTTTTTAGTATGTAAAATATTAGTTGGCTATACATACAAGAAAAGTAGTTAGCAAGTCATAGTTTTATAAACGAAGCAATAAACGTAAAAAAACTCTAAAACCAAAATGTTTTTATATACATGACTACAAAAGTTAGCGTTAAACTATCATACATGTATAGTAAGAGTGGGTTGTCCATGCGCAACCCAAGGTTGAAATTGGTTTACGCAGATTCGTCCGCACTGAAAGTTTATCGAATATTAGCACGCTCTCCCTTTGAAATAGTTATAAGAAGTTACTAAAATACTTTGTTGTATAAAAATCGTTATTAATAGATGTATCAAACGCTACTTACGAAATGGATGTGCCTACTAGTGCTTTTGTATCATTGTTGCGATTCAAACGAATCTCATTTTCAATTGAGCATTCACTTCTCGTTCTTGGCTGTATGTACATTTTAGATAGATGTAAACCACAATAAAACATTATTTTGAAAATTTAAACCGGCATACATTACTCTAAATTAATGTAGATAGTAAAATTTAAAACCTAGATAACCCCTTAAAGAAAGATTCCAGTTAATTTCTGATATCGTCAGTTCAGCGCTGACTGGAAAGCTAATAAGATAATCAAGGTAGTACCGACATCACCAAATTCAAACAGGAGATTACCTTTTTGAATCACTTGATACTATATTCCATAATAGTAATATCTGCATCAATAACTGCAAGATGTAAATAAAGGAATAATATGTGAAACAAGTGCGGAAAATGTCACTACACATTAATATTGAAGGATGTCATTTACACATCGATTGTAGTGGTTGAAATTTCATTTCAATAGCTAGTCTAGCTGAAAGTGACAACTATAATTTATTATAAATACACGCGATACAAAATAGCATGCCATAATGTATTTCTATATAAAAAATTAACGTTATCTTAAAACACAATTGAATTGTCAATGCGTAATTCGTACATGGTGCGCAGTTTAAAAAATAAAGTTCTATTTTCAATTTATTTCAAAACTTCCTAAAAAAAATAATATGACAACGCACGTAAGACGGCATTCCAACTGCTCGAACATTTTTTCACTAGCTCAATGGCTGCACCATCTTGCCCGTGAAGAAAAACTATCTCGCAGTTGAGATGCAACTTCTTCCACTTGTTGCATAATATACTATTTTCTACTCGTTAATATTGAAGTGTTATTTACACATCGATTGCAGTAGTCGAAATTTCATTTCAATAGCTCGTGTGGTTAAAATTGATGATTATCAATTGCTATAACTACACGCATTATAAAATAGCAAGCCATAATGTATTTTTCTATAAAAATCAACATTGCCTTAAAACATAATTGAATTGTCAATGCGTAATTCGTATATGACGCGCTGTTTACACGATAAAGTTCTATTTTCAATTTATTCCAAAACTTCGTAAAAATATAGTATATGCAACCCGTGCAAGAAGGCATTTCAACTACTTCAACACTTTTTCACTGGTTCGACGGCTATGCCTTCTTGCTTGTGAAATAAACTACCTCGCCATTGAAATGCAACTTCTTTCACTTGCATAATATACTATTTGCTACGTGTGACAGTTGCGTAACAAATATCATGGTGAGTGCTGGAAAGTATAACACAATTGAATTGCACACATGTTACACACATAGTTCGTCATCTACAGTTCGAAACTCCAAATATGGAAGTCAGTTATATATTTCTCTGATTCATACCTTAGGTACAACACAATTATTGCGGAACTTGTGCTGCAGAAACTAAAACTGGCTATAACATTATTTTGCTAACGGCCAGATTTCACCTTGGATTCCATCTCATATGCACTTGGGCTGCTACAGTGCTTAACCTAGTGGATGCAACTTCACCCCTGGAATAAGAAGGTAATTAATGTCAATTAACTACAATGTCACGAAATACATATTTCTCCCTTCAGCTAAAGGGGAGTTCGGTAAATGTTTCAGCTAATATATAGGAAACGTGAAAATTAAATTTCATATGTAGTTGTTTGAGGTTGATTGCAGCAAGTATGCATTATCTGATTTATTCCCTGTATAAATGAATATATAATAGTTGTTATTTCTTCTTGTTTTTTACTGCTTCCTGAGCATCTAAAATCCCCTTCTAATCTTTGCATTTTTATTATTATATATATTATTATATACATCCCTTGTTATTTTTTCAATTAACACATCTTAATTATTTTATTGCCATTGAACCTGTAAAAAATGTTTATATTTGTAGTTACAGTGCTGAATAATCATGAATATCTGAAAATAACAGTTATAGAATTCCTTAAATCCAGTTCACCATTTATAACTTTTAAAAAGAAATTTCTCCTAACATAAATTCTGCTTTATTTAGTATAATTTGTATATGATTGTAGCTACCGTCTGGACAAGCACCAAGAAAATCATTACGTATATTGATACAAACCACTATGTTATAAATTTATACAGCGTGTAAAAAAAAGTGTGAAATATAGTAAATATCTCCTAAGTGGATTAATGGAATTTTACAAAATTTTACAAGCGAATACAAAATTTTGGATATAGTAAAGATACTTTGTTAACCACAGCTATACAGAATAGGAAAATTAAAACCAACTTTTTTAATTTAAAAGAAACACCCTTTATATTCTTATGTATTAGGATAGATCTCTTTAAGAGAAATTCAGTGATAGCTGTCAAAATTTCAAAATAATTTGTAATATTTATTTGTTTTAGTTGTGTTGTAAAAAATCACAAATATTACTAAAATTTACTTAAATATTAACTCTGGCCATGTTTATTAACAAACAAAAATAAATTGTATTAAAAAAAATAAATAAGTGAAAGATAACAAACAAACAATATTAAAATAGATTCTTAAAATGTCTTTTCCATTATTAGATAAACAATGCACAAGTCCTTTACGAACTCTTGAACTACATTATTCAGAGTTTCAAAATGAATCCCTAGAATTGAAGCGGCGGTACGAACTTTAATATCGTCAAGATTTAAGGGCTTGTCTCTATATACTTGGTTTTTTATATGAGCGCAGAGGAAAAAATCAAGAGGCGTGAGATCAGGTGATCTAACTGACCACTCTGTTTCACCTCTCCGTCCTATCCACTTTATTTTATTGAAACTAGGTACGACTAAGATCAAGATGTAGAGCGTTTAATTGTGGTAAAATTTGTTGTAGCAAATTTAAATATCTTTCTGATGTCAAATTTCCATCTATAAAAAGGACTAACTAATTTTTCGCTAATAGCGCCTGCCCAAACATTCACTTTTTGAGGCACCTGAGTATGAGTTTCGTCCATCTAGTGTGGATTAACAGACGACTAATACCTATAATTGTGTCTATTGACAACTCGATTAAGAACAAAGGTACTTTCATCAACAAAACGATATTTGTAGAAAATGCAGGATTAGCATTACATTTATTCATGATTATTTCGCGAAACTCAGATTTTCTATCGAACTCTTCATTTATTAGTTGTTGGACAAGATGTATTTTATAAAACTGAAGTTCCTGTTTACGAAATAAGTTTTCAATTAAGTGATGGCTGTCATTATGGTCTAGGGCTTGTTGTTGTACTGATCTTTTAGGATTCTATTTAATTTCCACTAAAATATCCAATGATATATTATCGCCAGTTGCTTCTTTTAATCGTCGAGCTCGTGGTTTATCTTTAATACTATCAATTCTATCAAATTTGCTTAATAATTTGCTAACGCATGATTAACCAATTGCAGGAAGATTAGGGTATAATTCATGAAATATGTTACACACTTTCATTTGTGTTCTTTTATGGTCACCATACCTAACCATCATTAAAATTTAAATTATTGCTAGATCATTTATATCACACAACTCACTAATAACGTTTTCAGTAAGTAGTATTATGATAGTTATTTGTTTAATAAGTATTGTCGATTACCTTCAAATAAAAGTTTATCGTTTCAAAAGAGAAAGACCAGGTATCATTGAATGTGCTTGAACGATATCTATCCAAATCCATAACAATATATAGGCTGTTTCATTTAAAATAAAAAATCGGTCTGAATTTTGAACCAATTTAGCTGTGGTAAGAAAAATACCTTTAGTATATACAGAATTATATTTTGTATTCATCTGTAAAGTTTTATAAACTTCTATTCATACGTTTAAGAGATGTTTATAATATCCATACTTCTTTTTACTCCCGATATATACCATTAAAGCCACTTTCACAATAATTACCCTTTAAAAGCAGTGAATGGTCGAGAGTGCCGTGAATGGTCGAGAGTGCCGTGAAAGTGTCGACATAAATGTCAAATCGTCTCTGATAATTTTATAATTTTCAGGGAAATTTGAATTATTTAAATCAAACGAAGAGCAAACTCAGCAAGAGGAGTTCCGTCTGAGCGCAAAATATAAAAGGTTTTCGAATTTCATTCAAAAAAATTACTTGGTATAGATATTACGAAATCATGGAAAATGTCATTTTTAAAAAATGAGAAAAGTCAAATTTTGACAGGACTTAATAGTGACAAGATGTGAGTGAGGTTAAGAACAGTGACAGAACACAAACAATTCTAAGTGTCATTC
>JAHWXV010087803.1:0-14205 GCA_024586415.1 Phrixothrix hirtus
ATTACAGTACACTAAATATTTTAATTAAATGGAATATTTTTCAAGCTAATGAAAATGCCTACGCCCTCTACTTTGCAAGTGGGTAACTAGCGAACAATATATCCAGATACGCCATCGTGGACGCCCCTCTTAAATGCAAAAAATGTTACACAAAATTTGACTTAGGTGTAGTTCCTTTTTATCCATATATACATGACTAGTTAAATAAGTAATAAAAATTAGAATAATGGCGCCACCAAAATGAAATGAATATAATTTAGTTGAAACATCTTCCTGCAGATGGCGCCATACGAATTTTTAGAAACATCTGCTGATTAGTTAAAATACACGACCTGTAATAGTTTTTATTTTCGTTAAGGCCGTACTAGCTTTAGTAATACTGAGTGGTCTGACAGGCTAAAAAGTGTCCATACTACCGTAATGATAAAAAAACTGCATTGTGTTGTGCTGTCAGTTCCTCGGGACCACGGCGTAAAATTGCAGATGGTTTAAAATTGTAGATTGGCAGAATGATTCCAATTTTATCTGATGATTTTGATATGAAACAGTTTTCTTCAAGATGGGTGCCGCATCTGTTAACGGTGAATTAAAAACTTAATCGTTCAACAACTTACTAGTATTGCTGAAAAACGTTTAAGCGTAATATAGCTGAAGCTTTCCATCAATTTATTACTATTGATGAGAGTTGGATCCAGTACTATATTCCGAGAACCAAAAATCAATCGAAACAATGAGCAGAAGCTGGTTCAAGTGCAAAGCAGAATGCAAAAGATATACCATTGGCTGCTAAATCTATGGAAATTGCTTTTTGGGATGCTTGCGAAGTAATTTTTATTGACTACCCTCAAAAAGGTAGAAAATCAGCCGGAAATTATTATTCACCGTTGTTGGACTAGTTGAATGAAAAAACAAAGAGGGTGGGTTACATTAGTCAAAGCAAATATTTTTTTCACCACAATGATGCACTAGCACATTGTTTAGTTACTGAAACTGCAAAAGCACATTAATTGCACTTCTAATTGCTTCGTCATACTTCACATTCACTGCTTCTAGCTAATTTTTACTCGCGAAATAGAAAAACTTGGCTTCCAACTTCCATCCAAGGAAGGAGTGATCAGCAAAGCAGAGATGTATTTTGCTAACTTTGATAAATATTATTTTACTGAAGGCAATACACGTCTTGAATACCGTTGCAATAAATGTATTGAGTTTTTGGAAACCATATTGAGAAATAAAATATTTTTACATCGAAAAAACAATTGCTTGTTTAATTTTTACTTGACTCATTGAATTATCCCCATATATAAGATGAGCCTTTTTTCCAATCTCCGATGGTTCATAAAACAATGATAAGTATAAATGCATTTATTAGCAAGAATTCTACTGGTTGCTTTTTTACCCCTATGCTAAACAATCAATGCAAGGGGCTTAGAAAACTGCATTCTACTATACAGAATAAGCGCCTAGGAATGCTGACCTGCGACATTGTTTTCATTCATTACAACGCGTACACTCACACTGCGAATGCGTCATAACAACTCTTAGAGAACTTTGGTTGAGAACAATTCAGCTCCTCGTTTCCAATTTTTGCACCTGAAATCAAGCCTTTGCGACATGAGGTTCTGGAATGGCGATGAGATCAAAGAACATATTACCACTTGCGGCGCCGTTTTAAGAAAAGGTTCTGCAAGAGCTTGTGCCGCCTATGACAAGTACCTAAAAGTGGCGGTAGTTATTAAGAGCAGTAGGTTCAGGTTAGAAGATTTTCTCACAATAAATTTTTTACTTCATATGTGCTTGTTCTTTTTGTCCTATCAAACGAAATTTAGTTTGTGGACGTACATCGTATTTCAATTTTTTAGGAAGCGAATACGTAATTTAAACAGATTTCGAAGAAGGTGTGCTTTTACGTATTTTATTTGCAATATAGGCTGCATTTCGATCAAAATTTAATCTATAATCAAGAATGATCCTTAAGTATTTTGTTCATGATACATTCAGAGAAGAATTAAATTCTGTTTTTATATAAAATACCTTATCTAACGCTTTAGTGTGCTTTTAATTGATCAGAAATAAATTTAGCCTTTAACGGGGGACATCAGGGCAATGCCTTTATTCTTTGCTATCTAAGTTGTTAGTGCAGTAACTCCAATAGTTATATCATCGGATTGTCATGTGAAATCAGTGCCATGAACTTATATTAGAAATAATACAGTGTCTAAGGCAAAATTCTGCGGTGCCCCATAGGCAATATTTAAAATAGCAGAATATCTGTTGTTTGACATTAATATTTGTTGACATTTTATTAAGTATGGCATAATGAAGGTAATGCTCGTAGGAGTAAAATTATAGAAATATGGTTTCGATAGCATACAGCACGCGCGCCCGTGTATACACCCGCACGCGAGGTTTTGTTTTAGTTTTCCTTGTGCTCGCTTGTAAATTCCTTTATTATATTACACTTGCCTTAGAGTAATAAATATTATTTAATTTCCAAAGCATGTATAGCAAGTTATTGCTCGTTGTAACCGTACATTATTGATTCTGCTATTACGACTAATAATTCTCCTGTATAATTTTAAGTAGTTTATAGTTGTTTTCTTTTTATTTTTAACTGTATACTTACCATTATAATGCTAATATACAAGATATCATCAAAAATACGGTGAATAAATTTTTATAGCAGCTACTACAGATGCTACACCCATTTAAAGTAATAAATCCGATAGCCTGATCCATTGACATAGTTACTGTCAAGTTTGAATAAGTTATAACTTGTCAGTCGGCTTCCAGAGCACGAGGAGTCATGTCTTGTTACCGTATTCGTCGCGCATCATGGACTTCAAACAGCGCGTTAACATAAAGTTTTGTTTTAAGTTGCAAAGAAGTGCCATAGAAGCTCATGAAATGTTAACATATAGCGATAATGTGGTGATCTGAAGACTGTTTACTAGTCAGTTCAAAACGAGCAACAGTCGGGACGTTCCTCGATTTTAAGAACAGGCAAGAATATGCAAATATTGGCAAACACGATTCGTCCAAACAGCATACTTACTATTCGAGAGCTTTCCGAAAAACTGCACATTTCGTACGGATCCGCGCAAAATATATTAACCGATAATTTATTCAAATGTTTTACATGGCCAACATAAAACAGCTAGTAGTTCAGCACAATAATGATAAAAAATGTGATACTAACGGTAAACCAAGTGAAAGAAATGTATCTAACCCGTAACACTCGCCAAACAATTCTAAAAGTGTAAATATAAGTGAATTTGGAGTTAAGTTGATTAAATTGTGAAAATTAGTAGTAAGTCAGCTAACTCTTACCTTAATCCAGTGCTTTTTTTCGTTCGCAAGTTTAAAGTCTCACTAACTATTATTAGTTTCCGGGCTGAAACAAGTTATTCAGAATGAGGTTTTGTAATATCTACTAATTCTAGATCTTGTCTCTTGCATATAACTAGAAATCATAAAACATAAGTATGTAATATCAGTACATTCAGCAATTATTTACAGTAACTGAATCACCAATGTAACAATATATCAGGGACTAAAATGGAAATAAGACACAATCGGGAAATACTTTAAGTAGTCCTAAACCACGGCGAGCTAAAGCAATGGAGCCTAAATGAATTAATGCTGGTGTAACATTCGGACCATACTGTATATGCTGTAATCAGAAGTAGTTAATATAAATGGACGCCACTGCACAAACGTTAATACTAGAAAAATGGAAGACAATAAGAAATGCTTATAAAATTGGAAACATTCCCAAGTGTTCCCTCCAATATCTACTGTGAGGGTAAAAGCAACCCCAGAGAAATTAAAAGTGCAAATGTACACCGGTGGCCAAAGTAATTTCTCAAAGTGAAAGCTGCCGCTAGCCGCAGCTACAGGTAAAACGCATTATTCATATAGCGACATACATCTGGTTCACTAAATACCTAAGTTTGCTACGGGTTTAAATTTTTCGAATCGTTACAGTATTTTAAATAATTGTAAACTTATTCAAGCTGCGTACCCTACATTGTATTTAAAGATGAAGAATTTTTTTTTAAATAAAATAAACTATGAGGTGCATAAGTTTGCTTTCATTTAGTATTTCAGAAGTTGATAAAGCCCACTTCAATTGAAAAATTTAATTAAATTTATAATAGTTATACAAGTATGTTTATTAGATATGGCTTGTTGCATTACGGCGATGCACATTTTGTTGATTTAATTATAATTGCTAAGTTTTAATTATAAAATTTATGTTGGTAACCTGTATAAGCCATAATTGTTCAGAAATCACGTCAGCGGTAGTATCGATTAAATCCAAGTGTACAGCAAAATAACTATTCTGTACGGGTAGCATTATGATTAGAGTCAAAAAAAACAGCTGTTAACTACAATTTATTAGTAAAAGCCAATATTTGGAATCCAAAATACAATTCTTCTTCAGAACGAACGTGCAAAGTATAACGGCCTACGGTAAAACTTAAAGCAACCTATATATAAGTTTTTTAAAAAAGGGTAGATGAAAAAACGAAAGCGCATACATAATAAACGAAAGTAGTAACTACAATGGCTTCAACATTGATATAAACGTTCGATAAAATAATCAAGAAATACAGTAGTAACAATAATATTAACTTTGCAATACGCAAATATTAAAAGTAAATAAAGGAAGTCGTAGCTAAAAAGGGGAGGCCCAAATGGGATGAAATCAAAAAAGGTGCATTTGCGCCGCAGTAGGGTAATAACTCGCTCCATTCTTGTCTTTGTGTTGCGTCGGTTTCGTTAAAATTGTTTTTAATTATCTAATTTTGAATGTACTCTTATCAGACGATAGATAATAATTGTAACTGCATAATACTCCTACTAATTTTGTGTAAAATTCTTGACTATCAATGCATTCTTGTAGTCGTCAGGGCATTGAATCAATGAGGAGTTGAGAAATGAGAAATAAACGATAACCAAAATATAAAAGCAAATATTCTTCACAGTTGGCTAATTACATAAAACCACCCCCACCCTAATAATTACATGGATAAACTTAAAACCTGATTGGCAATTTATAAATTGAAATGATTCACACGGCTTTCGAAATTTGAACTCTAGTTACAACATGTGGTTTTTGGTAACATACCTTCTTAAATGGAGACGAACTTACTAAATGGACAGCTTACTAATAATATGAAAACAACTTGAACGTATCTTCATTATTTTGTCAGTAAAAAGAAAAACTGGAAATAAATCATATTATTAATAAGCTACTAATATGTCGTGTCAATGTTGTCTCCATTTAACCGGTTTTCTCCCTTATAATATAAGCCAGATACCTGTAGTGCTTTTATGTTTTCAATCATCCTGTATATACAAAGCTAGAATCTACTGGTTTTACATTTTAAAATATTACACGTTTTCAGATAAATTATTTATTGTATGCCGAATCTATACCTCTAAGATTAATGCTGTAAATAACATGTCATTGTAAAAAAATTACTTATACAATAATTTAATTGTTTACTGATTTATGCCGAATAAAAATTGCGTTTCTCCTTAATCAGTTTTATTTCTGGGGAAAACATAACAGATGTAAATAACCTTCCTAAAACGTTCTGTATCTAATTGTTATTTTATAAATAAAACATTAAATTCATATATCTTTTTTTAAAAGAACATTTAAATTAATTTTGATTCATAACTGATCACGCATAGTATCAATTACACAATCTAAACGCAAATATTGCAAGCAATTAGCTAATGGCGTAAGACTACCTCATGAATAGTAATTAGACGGTAAAGCTTAAAACTAGTTGACATAAGTAGTTTATAGAATAAAATGATTATAATCATAATCACAGTATTTAGTTGTACAAATGCCGAAATTTAATTTAGCTTCACTATTTAGGAGAGAAATAGGACGAATTTCAAAAAAACACCTTTGGAATTTTGTTAGTGGAAGATAATTTGTGGAAAATTATAAACTTTAGAATAAATTCGCGGTTAAACATTTACGCCCCTCATTGCTTGCACATTCAACTATGTAGCTTCCTTTAAGGACTATAAACCGCCGACAAGAATAAAGAATTAGTTGAGGTAATATGCAATTGCAATTATTATCAATAGTCTGATGAGAGTATTTTCAAAACTAGAAGTGTAAATAATTAAACACAATTTTAACGAGACCGACGCAAGACAAAGATAAGAATGGAGTGCGTTATTACCCTACTGCGGTACAAATGTATCTTTTGCGAATTCTTGGCATTTGGGCCTCCCCTTTTGTAATTGTGACCTGCTTTATTTACTTTTAGTATTTACGTATTGCAAAGTTTTAGTTTATTGTTATTACTGTATTTCTTGATTATTTTATCGAACGTTTATATCAATTTTGAAATCATATTTGTTACTACTTTCGTTTATTATGTATGCGCTTTCTTCTGTTTATCTATCCTTTTTTAAAAAACTTATATGCAAGTCGCTTAAGTTTTACCGTATGCTTGTAGATTTTGCACCTTATTTTTTAGTTCGCTTTGAAGAAGAATTGCATTTTGCATTCCAAATACTGGCTTTTAATAATAAATTGTAGTTAACAACTGTTTTAGTTTGACTCTAACGATAATGCTAACCGTGCTGTATAGCTATCTTGCTGTGCACTCGAATTTAATCAACGCTACTGCTGACGTGATTTCTGAACAATTATAGTTTATACAGATTGCCAACATAAATTTTATAATTAAAACTTTGCAATTATAAGTGAATCAACAAAATGTGCATCGTCATAGTGCAACAAGCAATACCTAATACACATCCTTGTATAACTATTATAAATTTAATTAAATTTTTCAAATGAAATGGGCTTTATCAACTTCTGAAATACTAAATGAAATCAAACTTATGCACTTCATATTTTATTTTATTTAAAAAATAATGCTTCATCTTTAAATATAATGTAGGGTACGCAGCTTAAATAAGTTTATAATTGTTTAAAATACTGTAACGATTCCAAGAATTTAAACTGGTAGGTAAACATACGCCCGTATTCATAGTCACTTGGTTGGAGAATTCCTGGCGCGTTGTCCGCGAGGGCTTGGCCAGCGTCTTCTCCATTATGTTCCTACCATAGTGGTACTCTAGCGAATCACCAAGTAGAGAATTCTCCGGCGTATGCAGTTACAACTTGACCTAAATATATCTTTCACTTTTTCGTTGATGTCATTATATTAGACATAAATGCGGTATTTACCGTCGATTTGTTTACATTATGGAAAACTGCTTTTAAAACTTTTGTAGATTTTTTTGCTATATTGCAAGCATATTCAAAAATAAACTATTGGAAATTAAAATAACCCGAATTTAAAAAGTTACATAAATAATATAAACGAAGTTGTGTGATTATTATTTTAATTTAATTGGTATTTGTCAAATTCTTACTATAATGTAACTCATTTTAACTCTGCACTTGTATGAACTAATAAAATCTAATAATATACACTTTGATATACATACCTATATATTCTTTTATGATACCTACAGCATTCGCTATATGACAATTCTTTGTTTTTGGAATATTATAGAATTAAAACCGCCGATAAAAATCATCTCGCATTGTAATTCCTTTATCGTCAGATTATTTGTGTTTATTGTATTTACTTTTTAAAACTATAACGTGCTCTAAATTTTGCATCTGAATAACATCCTACGGAGTTATTTGCATCCCGTATATATCTTTTTGGCATTCCTTTATAATCCAAGTAATCGAAAACATAAAAAATCTGCATTAATAGCATGTTCTAAAGTCAAATCATCTTCCATTATCTAATTTTCAGATAAATACAAAGGAAAATCCATTCTAACAAGTTGCTGGAGGTGCTTCTAGGCTCCTCCAGTGAATCTCCGAAAATTGTGTTAATGCGCAAGTTATTTTTAGCGACGCGCCGACTATGAAATGCGTTACTGATGTTTTTCGCTAGCTCTATATGAACAATGCGTTTTACCTGTGTTATAGAGAGCAGCAGCGGCGGCCAGCGCTAGCTTTCACTTTGCGACATTACTTTTGTCCACCGGTGTACCTTTAATTATAAAGGATTTTTTTTAAAAATACATGTTATAGAGAAAGCTAAAACAAGGTCAGCCTGTATTATCTTGCTGTTGAAAACGATTGTAAATGGAGTTTCAAGCCTAGACCAGTACTAGGATCTTAAATCTATTTTAATAAAGGTTTTTTTATAAAAATCGCTTATTTACATATATATTCTTACTGCTACTAATTACGATTTACTTCTTACTTGCTTAATAGGCCTTTATTCATGAAGGGGTAAATCACCCCGTTCGTAAAGTGAGTTTAAATGACCTGCAATGAACATAAAGGTATCATACTTCATCAAATATAAGAAACCTTAATAAACACGACCCCAAAAGTTAATGTATTTCGAGATATACCTCTAAAGTTTGTGTCAGAGTATAATCTGTATTGGCGTTTCGTATTACATTTAATAATGTAGGTAATGTTTACAGAAACAAATATTGTACTGTTAAGTTCATGTCAAAGTAAACCACACGTAAACTATAAATACAATAAACCTTAACTATAAAGAAAAATGTACGACTGCTATACTTAAGAAGCAGACTTTAAACATACTTAATATGTGAAATTGCAACACTTATAAATGAAATAGTACTTGCAACGTTTTATCTGCTTTATTGGAAATGTTTCATGCATGACCTGGATAAGATTGACAATGACTTGGCACAATTCTCTGTGTTACAACATTGTGATTTCTCAATAATGAAGTAAAAACTCATTGAAGTGTACAGTACAATAGTTCACACACTGTTAAGGGCTATCTAAACGGTACTCGGTAAGTACAAGAGGTGCTCCATATACCATAATACTATACTATACTATAACAGTTTTACTTGACTTTTTGAATATCGATACAACTTCAAGGAAAGTAATTAATTTATTTATAATTCAATTATCCATATATTTATACTGATTTTACGATAATCTTTTCTTGTTGAAATCGCATCTCCATATTCCAATATGGCAACTTCTAATAGAGCTGCAATGCAAATTAGTTCCATTAAGATTATCAAACTATTACCGGCTACATTTCAAGGGCCAAAACTTCCTCGCATTCCCATAAAGCAGACGGAATTGAAATGAAGGAATATACTGAACATATCTGATTGCAGTCAAGAATGAATTTAACGGCGTTGAAGTAACAATCCAGAAATGTTTAAATTTCAAGAACCTCACTAACCCACAACGGAGTCTAACGAAGGCACAAATGGCTTATCTTTTGAATATAATTCAAGTACTCTTAAATACTGGAGAAGTGGAAAAAAGAAAAGCTTAGGTATTAATACTGCGATGGGCGCTGGGCTCATTATTTGAATAAAGGAAGTTCTTATCGAGAAAAAGTAGATAGAGTTTGTAACTACACTTCTGAAAACTTCAAATCTGCAATTGTGGCAGATTTTATTGTCCACGACAATAAGTTACGCAAGTGAACTCTCCAAGCACAAAAGAAATACATAAGGAGATATTCGGTTCTGTGCTTCCATACATTTGCTGATACGATTCAAGCATGCACATAGAATAGTATTTGGAAAGGTCAACAAACTTTAACTAGAAAAGCTGTAGAAAATGCTAATGAGTTAGAAAACCATGCGCATGTACTTACTAATGAAGTAAAGCAAGATATGACAAAGATTTGGATACAAAATGTGTACAATTTTGATCAGACTGACTTTCAGTTTGAAATGCATTGTATGCGGATTTTGGCAGTTGAAAGAGAAAAACAAATGCAACGTCTAGTACTATCAGTTTCATCTACAACTCACACTCATACAATACAACCCCTAATATCATCAGATGGGAAGCTGCTTTCATAGTTATTTTTGGTTTTAAAAGAACATGGAAAATTTGGGCATGTAGTACTAGCTAATTTATTTGGGCCTATTAACGTTTTATAGAAGCATCAAAATCTGGAGTACTTACTTCAGGTAAAATAAATGCAACTGCATATAAGATAAACCTGCATTCACTACAAATAACTTATTCTCGTTTCTTTCGTTTAGAGCATTTTAAAACCTGGTTAGAAAAAAATGTATTTTCACTATGTACGTCCGACAATCGTGTAATGGCTCGGCTCCTGGATCAGGTACTGTCCACTAGTCGCTGCAGAAGCGACGTCCATCAATAGAAATTGTGAATTGTAAAATAATACCAACTGGTACAATAGATAAAGTATAACCTCTAGACGGATTTGGATTCAGGGTTTGCCGAAACTCCATTGGACTTTTTACAGATAGCGTATTATTCATAAATTCTGGTAGGAATCCACATTTACAAAATAACATCATCAAATTGGAATATATGGTTCACCATTAGTTATCACCAAGATACATAAATCTTTTTAGATACCCTTGGTATAGGATAGCTAGAGGATACACCGAAGAAAACCCAGACTCATTCGACAATCCTGTTTATTTTTGGTTTTGGAAATACTTATAAGTCGCACTGTGGCATTTCCGGGTGCACATACATTGCCAACATCCGATGATTATCGTGTAAAAGCTCTGTGTTTCGAACATCTCTGTAATAAAGTAATAAAAATGTTTATGAGACGATGCAAATAAATTATAGATCAGTTAACTAATTTACCTGTAATTATTCAGCTAGTTTAGAGTTTTAAAAGTGGAATAAAAATAGTTTCACCTAAGTGGACGCTAACTATTCTTGAAAGTACAGCAGTACAAGGTAGGATGCATTAAAATATTACTGCTTTATCCGTGCATACAAACTGCGATTTGTTTGAGATTAAATTTAACGATAATCTTTTAAAAGAATTTAAAAATAAAAGGTACGAACCTCCTGAAAATAATTAAATATTAAAAATAGAAGCATTCGAAGTATTTTATTTATGTTAACCTATTCGAGAAAGTTTGGATATTCAAAATAACTTGTAGTTTTTGCTACTGTTTCTTCTCGGTTTTTGTTTATAACAAGAACTGACCATTAATTTTCTTCAGACAAAAGGCATATAAAACTCAAGAAATAATTAATATCATAAAATTTTTAAAAATAATTAAAATTGAAAAAGTTAAAACCAATTTAAAACTTACCTGAATTATCGTAGAAGTAATGGTCAACTGGTGGTGAATTAATTTGAATACATTTGGACATATCCAGTAACAATTTTTGTGTGTTATCACTTGCAGCATAGTATAACCGTAAAAACGTAAACAATAGTCGGCTTGGCGGTGTCTTTAGTACCATCTGTTCAATCTACGTGTATATTCTATATTTGAGATTTTAGTTAACCTTTAAATTTTGTAATTTATTTCATTTTCAAATTTTATACAGTTTGATTAGTTGTAGAAGGTATTTTAGTTCCTTTTAAAAATTTTGATTTCTATCTTTTTGGCATTTGGCAATTATATAGTTTATACAAAATCCGATTATTTTAATTTATTTTTTCTTGAATTTGATTTGTTTCCATATTCGTTTACTTCTGCTTAATATAGTAATATTTTCACTTAATGTGGATATGGTTAGATCCAGCTAAATTCTACCAACCAAATTAATCATTTCTGTATACCTAGGATAGTAAACTACTAACCATTTATTATTGATCCTTTTGTTGGAAATTTTTGTTATTTTTAACAGAACATCTTTAGCAACATTTTTTTTTGTTTTTATTTGATTTAGTTTTTTTTCTCTCACTGACAAAATTCATTTACATTTCATAAGTTTATTTTTCTTGTTGTTTTTCTACAAGCTATGTTTTTTAAACTTTATTGAATTCTACATGAAAAATTAAGGGTACGTTATGTATAACACTAGTATGGAAATATTGACAGTTTTGTAGATATTTCGAGAAAAACAATTTTTTTCCCGATTTCCGTCGCTGCTAATCTGGGAAATATTTACGTTATGTGGATATTTAAAAAAAACTATTTTTTGGGTAATTGAAGAGTAATTATGGTTCTTTTGATCTGTGTATCAAAAAGTGTAATAGGACATACAGGGGATAAAATTTTTTTTTGCAAACCTGGGAAAGGCGAACTAAAAAAATCTCCACTATTTCAAACGGAACACTCTGTATATTATTGACCTATATGATGCACTACTAAGGCTTCTACAAGTTTATTATACCTTTCCCTATACCTAAGTTGTGACATTTTAGAGAAAAAACACATTACTGTTATGCAGTTTATAATTAGTATTTTATTATTATTCTTATGCAACGATATCGCTGGACTAATTGTTTTGACAAAGTTAAAGAAGGACTTGAAAGAACGGCAAACGCTAATTATGGAAAAACTACCAGGACACATGGAGGTACTAATGAAAATAGTTCAACAAATATTTTAACGTCAGTTGTAAAAATCCAAATATTAGAAAAATTATAGTAAGTGTCCAAAATGTCCACCATTTTGGTCTCTACACAGGTCAAATATTCAATTAAAACTTCGAGAAACATTTCTTAACATTTCTGGAGTAATGGTACCTAAAGTATTTCTAAGTCTCATTTTGAGATCTTCGACATCTATTGGTGTTACTATGTATAATTTATCTTTAATGTAACTCCACAAAAAATGATCTATGGATGGCAATTCCAGTGAACGTACCGGCCATGGAACTTGACTACCCCTACCTATCCATTTGTTTAGATACATCCCATTCAATTGTTGCCTTACCTAAAATAACGTTTATTACGAGTAGAAATAGTTGAGATATTTATAAACAATATCACCAGTATTGTAGAATGTGGAGGGGCACCATCATATTGAAACCATTACCTGTTCAAATAATCAGGAGGAATATGTCTTTGAAAGTTAGGCAATTCGTTTTGTAAAAAAATTAAATACATATCTCCATTTAAGTTAGCTTCGAAAAAATAAAGTCCTACTATGTTGTCCCCACATATTTCAGCTCACGTATTAACTTTAAACCTATGTTTATGATCCCCTTCTCTTAATAAACTTGGATTATAATCGGATAATAGTGGAAATTGTGTTTATTGGCTCTACAAGTATTTGAAAACGAGAATTCATCGGTAAACAAAGCACTAGAAAATAAATTTGGATCTTCGCGAATTTTGTTGTACGCCCAATTACAAAATTGTAGACGATTTAAAAAATCTTCATTTGACAGTTTGATGGTATTCGATATGGTAAGGGTGAAATTTATGTTTTTTTAAAACTTTATTTACTAGGCTCTTCGAACTTTCTATCTCTGTACTAATTTCCCTTACATTAGCATTTGGGTTTTCTACAACTGAAGCCAAAATATGTATCCAACTATTTTCATTGCGACATTCATGTGTCCTAGTAGTGTTTTCATAATTAGCATTTGCCGTTCTTTCAAATCTCTCTTTAACTTTTTCAAAACAAATCAGTACGAGGATATCGTTGCAGATATAGATTATTCGCCTTGTAAGTACGAGTTGCTAGCAAACAATTACCATGAGCTTCTCCTGCAGCATACACCATAGCTACTAATTCTTCTTTAGAATAATTCATGATTTATTATAACAATCACTTTAAATGGACAATTGTTGTCTGTCGGAATATTTCAACTTTTATGGTAGGAGCCTACTGTGCTAACAACCATGTCAAAAACTATCATTTTCACAAAAATGTGTTTTTCCTCTAAAACGTCACAACTTAGGTATAGGGAAAGGTATTATAATCTTGTAAAGGTTTTAGTATTGCATCATATGGGCCAATAATATACAGGGCATTCCGTTTGAAATAGTGGAAATTTTTTTAATTTTCGTTTCCCAGGTTTGCTAAGCATCTTTTCATTCCCTGCATATCTCATTACACCTTTTGATACACGGATCGAAAGCACCAAAAATTGTTTTTTTAAATATTCACATAATGTAAATATTTCCCAGATTAGCAGTGACAGAAATAGGGAAAAAACCGTTTTTCTCGAAATATCTACAAAACTGTCAATATTTTCATACTAGTATTATGCATAACGTACCCTTAATTTTTCATGTAGAATTCAATAAATTAATAAAAAATTTAGCTTGCCATTTAATAAAAGAAAGTTACTCTCTGCCCATGGACAACTAAACACCCTGTATATGTCAAGCTATTTTCAGTTTGTTTTCTAACACAAACTGAAAATAGCTTGACATATACAGGATGTTTATATATATATATATATATATATATATATATATATATATATAT
>JAHWXV010087805.1:0-14915 GCA_024586415.1 Phrixothrix hirtus
CGAATGTCTCCGAACTACATGATAATATGCCCTAAAGGACGTCATACACGCGCGCACCCAAAAGGACCAGAATAAGCATGAAGACGATAAGGCGGGAACAGTATCATTTGTATCATCTAAAGTTGTTAACTTCAGAGATACGAACATTTAAAGTTAGAAATTTGAGTAACATTTCATAGTATTTCTGATCAAGTGGTTAATTTCTCAACTGATATTAACGTCAATCCCATTCGATCAGTAAAATTTTGTTGTGACGTTTAATGTTTTTATTTATTATTAGCATTTAGTTTTATATTTATCTGTAAAACAAATACTTGAAGTTCTTATAATAATTGGATATGGTGATAGGATTCGTACACAACAACAAGTGTGTAATTTATTAAATAATAAATATCCTTAGAGACCAGTTATGAATCAATCAACTGTATGCAAAATTGAAAAAACGTTTAGAAGATTTACTAGAAAAGGCTGTTCAGTTGTTGAAAATGACACCAAATTAAACGTTTTTCTTTCTGTGGAAAATAATCTGTACAGCAGTGCTCGTCAGATTGCTAGGGATTCTGATAAACCTTTTACAACTGAACACAAACTGCTCAAACATGAAAAGTGGCAGCCTTTCAAAATACATCTTGTACATGAATTAAGTGATGATAATCCAGATCGAACAATAGAACTTTACGAACAAATGATTATGTGTAATGATGATCTTTCCTTGGTAGAAAATATATTTTTTTTCGGATAAATGCATTTTCACTTTAAAAAGTAAAGTCAATCTGCGCGATTGTAGATACTCAATCTCCACATAAAGTTAATGTTTAGGCAGGCTTGTTAGAAACAAAGCCATTGGAACATATTTTTTTGATGGGAATGTAAATGGACCAACATATTTAAACTTTCTAATGAATTATCTTGTCAACCTTCACAAATCTATTTCCTAGTAGAAATAATCCAAGAAATAAATGCTGACGAATGTTTATGGTATCAATAGGACAGTGCGCCTACACATTTTTCAGCAGATTTTCGAAGACATAATATTGATCAAGTTTTCCCGCAGAAATTGATTGGTAGACGTGGACACATCGAATCGCCCCCAAGATCATCAGATCCCATTGCTTTAGATTTTTCCTCGGGGGTCGTTTAAAAATTCGTGGTTTTTAAAAGAAATCCCAATATTTGTGACGGACTACAGTATAAAATTACAACAGAACGAAATATCATTCTACAGGAGACCATTAACAAAGTTCAACAAGTGTTTATTTGTCATTTAGGTTACTGTCAGGCAGAGAGAGGACTGCAATTTGAACATTGGTTACAATTGTTTACGACATTTTTTAATTAATAATTAAAAGAAATTTTTTATGCCTTTTGTTCAAATAGTTCATGTTAATATGCTACCAAAATTTAATCAAATTTATAACTTTAAAACCTCGTATTTCTCAAGTTAACAACTTTAGATCATACAAATGATACATTTTTGAAAATGCTTCTGCAAGTAAAATTTAAAAATGGAACAATACATAAGGCATTCTAGTTAAAAAATACGATGATGACGTCATTACTGGAAGAGTAACGGCGTCAAAATTATTCTAAATACAAGAAAATATGTGAAAGTACAAAGAAAATGTCGTGTCGGCAGAATTTTTCCAGGCACATTTAGTTTGGAAGATATTGAATGTATTCCATACTATATGTACAGTGTTTAGGATAGACGTGCATATGTGCTATTTAGTTAGCCTTCGCCGTGTAAGGAATGTTCAATAACCTCTAGCTTGTAGCTTACGACATATGTCCCAAAAGGAACATACATTTACGGTTATCATTTGGATTATTGTTATAACTTTTAACGCAAATATATGCGTGTTATTTAGGATAGGCTCTTTTCTCTCGAATTCATGTGCTTTCTCCATTTAGATAGAACTTCATATCTTTACTTCAGAATTCCATCTGGCACCATTCATTGTGTTCTTACCCTAATCGTTCTAAGAATTAAACGCGGATGACCAGGCCAAAATTGCTGATCTATTTCCATTCTCAGAAATTACCGAGCCTAAGGCATCGCACGCGGCGCAGTCGCGGTTCCACAAGTTGCAGTTATATTGCAAATTGTGAACACAAGTTTTTAACACACTTCCCTTCCAGACACTGGAAAATATCCGAGGTAATACCAATTAAAGAAAGCAAAATACTATGAAGGGTAAAAACTTAGAGCCATATACATGTTACTATTGGAAATGTATGCAAGCAAAAAAATCATTGGTTATGTTAAGAAAACAAGATTAACACAACATCAAACAGAATTCCCAAAATGAAAGTGCACTTCAAACAGTTTTATTCAATTGAAAACGCTCTTTGGAAGAAAAAAGCAATTGGCATGATTTTCATAGACATTACAGGGATATTGGATATGATAAATAGGGACTCACTTCTAAAAAAAATTGGGAAAATCTAGTTTCGGACATACATTACGAGTTCCGCGGCCGAAAACATGGTAGACCAGATTTAGTGACATGCCGTCTAGCTTGCATGCGAATCCCACTGTACATCATTTTCACAAGTAATTACGCTTCGTAGTTACAATTTATTAACTCGACCATCAACTCGAATATTTAAAAACAACTAATATCATTTATTTTAGTATATTTCACTAATGTTTCTACACCAATAGACGCCAATAACATATTAGCAACATTCAGACATTAATGAGGTATCAGAAAGAATAACTGAAGACTTAGGAAAACATAATTTCGAGCATTCTGAGGTGGATGAGAGATATACGTCTAACCGCATACTGGTAGCAAAGTAAGCAGGGAAGACTTCAAATCAGAGAAAACATAATACAAATTCCACAAGAGTCATTTTTGAGTTTTAATTATTTATGTTGTACACGAATGGTATAGTATATTATGTAATTGAGTGTAAAGTTTAACTGTTTGCGGATGATGTCTTATTTATATGGTGTTGGAACTATCAATAGCCTGGTTAGTGTAATAAATTATTACTTGAATTGGTTTGATAGTAGTGGTGTTAAGGTAAACACAGGTAAAACCAAATTTATTATTATAAAAATAAATATCACATACTTACGAATATACGTAAACAACCCAATGTATTTATTGATCATTTTGAAATTTGACGCGGTTTAGTATATAAATACATGAATGTTATAATTAACGAAAATATAAGTTTGTTGTATATATACATACATTTTGCGCATAGTAATAGATATTTGAATGCTCAATCACACCACCATCCACCACAGCTACACGCTATAGTGAAAACACTGGTGACCAGATCTAAAAGACTCGCTGACGCAAAACATTTAAATGACGGACTTACAATACTCCGAACGGATTTACAAAAAACAACATCAAAAGGGCTCTAAAAGAAAAACCAAGCACATCTGCGAACTAAGAAAAACAAAAGCCAATTGCTAAAGCTTATCTGCCTTACGTAAAGGGAACCACGGATAGAATAAGCAAACAAATAAATATAGAGACAACTTTGAAAACTGACAAAAAGATCTCTACAACCCTGAGAAATTCAAAAACCGATATACAACTAGAGAACCAGGGAGTTTACGAAATTCCATGCCGTGACGGTGAGCGATCATACATAGGACAAACTAATACAAAGGCCAGTGCGAGACGAGATGAACATAATAATAGCGTAAACAAGAATAATAAAATATCAGCACTAGCACAGCATCTAAATACAGCATCACACTCGATTAACTTTTACAGTACTAAAATAATCGCAAACACGAAACAACATAACAAAAGAATAATAAGATAGGCGATCGAAATAGAAAAACGTCCAAACAATCTAAATGCACGTGATGACACACAAATATTACTAACAGCATGGAAACCATTACTAAAACCTCACAACAATAAAAACAGAGTGATAGTGTAAAAAGAGATAATACGCAAAATCCTCCACGCATAACTGTAACATTTCGCAGAGAAATCCGGAAAGTGAAAGTGTCACGCGAAAAATCGATTTGCAACAAATCGCGCGTGTTTTGTGTTTATATTAAAATTTCAGCAGCTTATAAAATATAAGACATTGATAAACACTTTATGCATGCAAACGGGAGTGAATTACCTTAAGTTGATTCAATTTTAATAATTATTAACCGACCTGAATAAAGAAAAATTGTAAAAAATTAGAATATAGAAATTACGATATATTGGACAATAATAATCCAGATTTAAACCTTTGAGAAACCGCTTAAATTAAACAAAATTGTTTCTAAGATACAAGATAAATTTAGAAAGAATCTAAAACCACTTTTAATTAATAAGAAGTCATTAATTGAAATTGCGCAATATTATGTTATAAATTAATTGATAAACGCAGCGCATTGCATTAGTATATTAAGCTTTACCTGTTAGGTTAAGCTATATTTTTTAATGTTGAAAGTGATTTACTAATTACAAGGTACGTAAACTGCTTTCCGTAGAATTATTAAAATTCTAATACTAAAACTGTCATCGCAACCTTAGCTACGAAAATATTTCAGTTATACGTAAGGGTAATTCTCCCTTGTACCGTCTGAATTCCGTCCATTTTATACTCGAGCCTGGACGCGTTGCTTTGTAGCACTTCAACCCTGATTATGAGAGTAGACTCAGCGGCTGAGTTTTGTGTTGATTCTGTAGCGGAAATGACGCTATCAAATGGAATCGGGTTGCTAGGTAGCGAAGGGATATTTGACGTTCATAGCCGAGATACCTTCCTCCGTCGTGTAGCATCGGTCACGGATGGATAAAGATTTCTTTGTTAAAACCACCAGATTCCTTATGTAAAGGTACAAGCTCGCAATAGACGTGTCTCTGCGCGCACCTAAAGTAATACTGAACTACGCGAGACTCGATTAACAGGCGAGCAGCCACGATCTACGGACTGCAAGTATACTCTGTTATTATCAAACGCGACGCCAAAGGTTTATTAGGCCGATATTAACGCCATCGATATAAAGAACTTCTTTCTTTCATTGTATGCATTTATTAACGCTTGTAAATATGTATAAATTACCCTAGAATGATCTTTAAATCATTATTTTTGATTAGTGTAAATAAATTATGTTTTGAAGGTTTTATTCTTGTTATTATCGCCGGCTAAATGACGTATATAAATCCAACGTAAATAAACTAATACAAAAAGTTCGTTTCATACAAGAAATTGAGACCACATTCACTGATCACGTCACTTTATTCTATAAGCTTCCTCCTTTAGAATTACTGGGCCTGATTTAATCATTCTGAACTGGCCCACCACAACAAGCTACCCTAGCTGCTACAATATAAATTAGATTTGTTGAAGGTGCTAATGAAAGAGTACACTCTGGAACGTTACAGGAGAAAATAAAGTGGATCAATGACGCGTAGCCGCACGAAGAACGCTCGTCAAAAAGTAAAAGTAGCGGAGTATATAGAGTCCTACCAAGAAAGAAACCAGTTTTATACGAATAACCAGATCGAGAACTAAAGCAAAGATTTGAAAATGGCAAATGTGAACCTGACGAAACGTCGTCACAAGGGTTCCTTCCAGAACCACCAAAAACTTACGTGAGGAAATACATAGAAAACCAATTCAATATATATATGTAATACAAATATTGGTATCAGAGTTAATATTTTAATAATGTAAATATTTATATTTACCGTGCGCCTCTTTGGGATACCTGTTAATGAAATGCGGCATAATAAAAGTAATTGATCCCTTCATTGGAACCCGCAATTTATTTCTTATGCTATAGATCTGAATAAATTTATTACTTACATTGTTTTTATTTGTAGCTAATGAAAAGTAATTAGTGTATAAGATAATGTCATTTTTTGTTAAACTGGGCACAAAGAACATATGGTACATACATAAAGATGCATGGACACGGCACCTTTACCTTTGCCAATAGACATTTAAAATTACTATTATTTTACTTGACTTGTTTAATCTAAACGATTGTAGGCGTGAGTTATAATTAAATTATACAAAGTAGCGCACATCATTGGAATAAAGATATTTTAAATCTGAATTTCAAAGATATTTATCAAAGCTGGACAAATATATGATATTATAACCTTGGTTTTTGTGTATATTTTGAAATTAAGAACCTGTAACTCTTGAAGGTTGGTAATACGTATATCACTACAGCATATTTGGTTCAAACAGTGTTAATCTTACATGTTTAAGTAAATTTAATTTAACAAATTACAGGCTCCGAAGGAGGGATCAATTTCTTCACAAAACGTCAGTCCTGCACATGCACAATTTGCATTTTTAATTAAAACTTCCTGAATCCCTTATGTAAAATGCTCCGTGGAAAAGCTTATGAAAATTATATTTTTGTAACCGATATTCATGAACACTACAAAATCTAAAAGCAATTTTTATGTATCATCAGCTAAGAAAAAGCATACACAGGAATATTTCCCACAAAGGTTTAAAGTAATATGATGAACTTCCGGGATATGTTGCAATAAAAAAGGTGTAACATACATGTAAGAAAAACTGTTAAAATTTAAACTAAACCCTGTATTCAATTTTTTAGATACTTATAAGGTATCTACTATTAAATAATAGTATATTATACACCAAGGTTGTAAAATCATGTATTATTGCCCAAGCACCAAGATTGTATCCTGAGGGGCAACGCATCGAGGGACTTTACCAGCAAGGCTTATATACTATTTCTCCACTATTAGTTTTAATTCAAACTTTAATAGTGTTAAAAAATAGAAAGTGTTTTATTTACATCTAGTAGTTGTTTATTTCAATTTACTAAACAATGTCACTTTTGTTTTGTTGTTGACAGCTCCATATTTTAAATATATTTTTTATATAACACAAAATTTGAATATCTAGTGTTTTTTCAAAAATCATGAGTGAATTTATAAGATAAAAATCTTGAGTTTGTAGATTACATACATCGCTAAACCATTATTATAACTCAAAATAAGTTTTTAAGAAGTAATATCAACTAAAATAATTAAATTCTTAATAATATACTATCGTTGAGTGAAATGTCAATTGACGCCATTGTGCCATTGCTATTGCGCCAATTATGAATGTATCGAATTTTCAAAATGAAATAAGTTATTTAAATGGACTTTTTAATGTTCGAAATATTATTAGATAAAATCCCTTGGGTCCAGTAATTCGTCTTAAAGAAATAGTTTTTATAAAACTATCCCACGTTTTCCAAAAAAATATTAATATGTTCATTATGAACTAGTAGCTAATAATAAAAAATTATTATCTTGTCACTTGAGAAATTCGATTTCACAGCATACTAAAATATACTATAATGCATGCATATATAACTAGTAGTGAAAAAATGTATTATCATTCTTCCTGTTTTTATTACTACTATTAACTAAAATATACTACTATAACCTCAAATTACGTAAACTCTTTATAAACTCGCTCAAAATATTGGGAGCAGACATATTTATATCAATGACAAAATCTGTAATTTATTAAATAGAACAAGCTGATCTTACTCCCGCCGTGTTGTAGTTATCGAACAATTATGTGTAAAATAGGAATATAAATATAAAAAAACAAACACAGCTATAAAAGATGTTCGATTGCTTTAGATTAGGTATCTACGATTGAAATTAATTGTATCATTAATAAATGTGTCATTAATTTACGTGTCTGGGTCAAGCCTCCTATAACGAAAAGGGAAGCAAATTAAAAAAATCTGGTGTGAGACAACGCACGACATTCTTTTGCCTATATAGATATATAAATATGAAAATGTTAACATATATTTAAAATATTATTTACGTTTATTTTGGGAACGATAACTGTAACGGTCACCCATCCAAGTTATTGGACACGCAAAACCCTGCTTAACTCCAGGGATTTTCTCTGATAACTCGCTTCAACGTATTTTTTTAGGAAAACCTCTAAGCTCATATAAAAGGATGCCGAGGACATAAGTACCGTAGCAAGTTTCAAAAACATTGTTAAAAACGTTTTCGAGAAAATCGCAAAAAACTTAAAAATCGCAAGAATAAATTGGCACTTCCCGTCATTCGATTTTAACTAAATTTTTGCTATCTCATATACTGAAGATACAAAACATAAATATAGTTTTAATTTTCATATAATCATTACTTTTTTAGATACGTTATTCACAATTAATACTCCAAGTACTTCCGGTTACTCCGGTTACTACGCAAGCACTCACGCACGCACAAACGCACGCACGAACGCACGCACGCACGCACGCACGCACGTACGCACGCACACGCACACGCACACGCACACGCACACGCACACGCACACGCACACGCACACGCACACGCACACGCACACTCAAACACACACGCACACGCACACCTACACTCACACGCACACGCACAACCACACGCACAGACACATACACACACACAAACATATTCACCCACGCACGCACGCACACACGCACGCACATACACACACACACATACACACACATGTATAAAAACATGATTTTCATACTCAGATGACCCGAAAACATGTATTTCCATTAAAATTTTGACATCGAAAATTTTGGTCAAAAACAATACTTTTTCTTTTATCCATATTTCATATAGGGTAAAAGAAAGTAAAAAAGTAAGTTGGAGATAAAGGCGTTTGTATACCTTTACAGTGCATTTGTAAAGAATATTAAGTTTTAAAAGCTTAATTGTTTGATTGCAATGTCCAGGAAACAACAATGGGATATTAAATGACAACTTTTAATATAACCACGACATCTAGGGTTGAAACAATAAACATAAAATTAGGAACTTTAAAATAGAAATTACATAAGAAAGAAGAATAAGTTAAATTAGGTATTCAAAGTGGAACCTCGTGAAACATAAAAATCGTACAGCAAGACTATTTCTGCTAGGGACTAACACGTCACCAGGAATGCAATAAGACTTTACACGTCGATACAATTCTCGATTGTAAGAGAGTTATTTATATTATAACCAAGCTAGTTAATTGTTTAAAGGTCTTTATTTATATTTACTTAATTACTGTCATTTATTTACACATATTCACCTATACATATATTCATTTGACAGCGCTCTAATAATAAACGTTTATATTTCTATGTATATATATAACAGCTTTTAACAATAAAAGGCTATAAAGACAACTAAAAAGTGAAGGAATTTAACCTGCCATTTATATGGAAAGAAAGGTATAGAAACTTCACATTAGTAAGTAATAAAATTAGTCACAATGGTGACGCCATGAATTTCAATTCAATGACTTATTCTTGTAACCTTGAATTTATTTATTTGGATATCAGTGACACTAACGCGTTATTTGTGATTACATCATCTATCTTAATTATATTGAACCTGGTAGGAACGTTCTGTTGAGTCTTTGTTGTTTCTAATTTTATTACGATGTCCCCACTTTAAGGCTGTTACGTCCTTTAACAGCGACTTTAGACTTTGTTATTGCGATGGTGTTATCTTTGGTAGCAAATGCCGGAATCTGCATTGCGATCAATACTAGCAGCCCATTTAAATGGTAGTCTGAAGATCTTATTCCTGATGTCTTAACTTCAAAATACACATCGTGATCTTGATATCAGTGTTTAGAGACACTACTTCCAACATATTACGTTCCACGTGCCAGTCAAGCTGGTCTAGACCTCATGCGAGCTTCGGCACGGCTAACTTTCTACCGGGACCGGCGAAAATTCATTTCCTTAGATCCCATAACACCTTCTACAAGTCTTCATAACGTTAATTTTGATGGGATAACGCTTTCGTCACAAGGTAGTATACACTGGGCATACCTTGGCGGTGACCGCATAGCAGGTGGTATGCCTTTCCAATTCCTGGCCCTTTTAGCTGTATTTCTTGCACGTCACCTCTTTTTAAAATCGACTGCAATCCCACGGAATATATGGGCGTCTATAACGGCACTATGGGCCAGGAGATGCCCCGCTGGTGCATCAAGCTGGTTTGTATAGTCCTCATTAGTATCCCTCAATCGAGTTCTGTGGTGTCCCAAGTAGGCTGACAGTAAATGACTGTGCGCTGTTCTTCACCCCTGATCTTTCTAATTCAACATAGTTCACCCTTTTTCTACATTCTTGCTATTCTGGTTCTGCATTAGTTCGAGCGTGCGGGGCTTTAGATTTCTCCTCTAAGCAATTGCATTATTCGGCAGATTACATCGTTGACCTTTTTATAACTTTATACGGGCCTTTCTAAGATCTTTGGAATTTAGGAGATAGGGTCGTCATTGCTGATGCTGGTACAACCAAACCAGATTATTGGTTTGAAATCCTCCCGTTTAAAACATAGACCATAGTGATATTTCATTCGATCACTGACAATTTGGATGATATCGCGAAGTCTTTCATTCAGTTTAGTTTCTTTCAAAGACCTTTGGAATATGAATTTTCAGAAATATCCTCCTCTCTGGGCTTACTGCCAAACTCTAAAACACAAGACAGCCTAATTTCAAACCCCTGCCGTCCCATTTGCAGCTGATCGACATGCCATTAAGAAAAGACGTAACTATTGGTCCCAATCTTCTTGATGGTCTGAGATACCTTTCGATAAATGCTTTCCCATTATTCGATTCGTACCATTTTACAATGCCATCTAACTGGCTGAAGAGCAGTCATTCTGCTCTTGCATATTTTCAACATTTGACAGAGACCGAAGTAAGCTTAATTCAAAATTTCTTCCTTGGTCTGATTGTAATTCCAAAGGTATTCCGAAACAGTTCTTTCGCCAAGGTTTCGGCCGTTCCAACTACCTCATGATTTGGCAGAGCATATTCCTCAATTCATTTGCTGAAATAGTTCACTGCTACCAGTTTGTATTTATTTCCACAAATGGGAAGTTATATCAATTGTTACTTTTTCAAATGGGCTATCCACATTATAGTGCCTCATAAGTGCTTTTTGCTTCCCCAATAAAGCGTTCCCTGAAACGCAAATTACACATTTTCGTCAACATTTCTTTTTGCAGATTATTCAATCAAATATTTCACCGACCTCTTCCACGGTTTTCTTTACTTTTGCTACTCTATTTTCCGGTACAACCAACTGCTTTCGCTTTTCATTTCCAGCATCATTTTCTATGGCTCGTTTGAAAAGGCCATCCTGAACTTGCAAGGAATCCCATTGAGACTAGTACGCTTTAACAACGGAATTAGATGGGGTCACTTCATTTCAACCTGGTTTTCGATCTTCATTCTTCCATTTCAATAGTAACCTCAGATGTAGGTCGATTTCTTAATCTTTCTGGACATTATCCGGTTTCCAGTCATTGATTACGACAGTACAGTTAACAAGAAGTTTTTGAACTCTTCATTCCAACCGAGAAGAGTGTTTGCGATCTTCTGGGAAAACCATCTTGACAACATATCAACACGTCGAAGGTTTCTTCCGGGGCGGTGTCCTTTATGGTTTGTGTTATAGGCGGAACTGTTTCTTTATTCTGTGCCATTTCTCTGTACATATCCCCGTTTTTCACATTTCAAACATAGTGGTTTATACCCATTTGGTTTTTGCGTCATAAGTACTTTCAAAAACATCTGTTCAACACTATCAACACCATATTCAACTTTTTCGAGTACACTTACACGTACGTGACCTTTCGATGCTTGTTTAGTCGCTCCAATGAATGAGTCAATGTACAATTAGGTTTAATTGGATTCCATGTTTTCTTGATTAGAATCAATTATGTCCTGCATCTTTTGAAACATTTCTCAGGATTTTTTTTGTATTCTCAATCCCAGATGTTTGGGTTTTTATAAAAGCGGCGATTGTCATGAAAACGTGATAGCCTATTAGTTATTTTTATTTTTATTAGTTTTTAGTTTTTATTAATTGTACGTTGTCTGTCACTTTTCAATTAGGTTTTTAGTAGGAATTTCTGTTCTCGATTACTTTTTATTTGAAGAGCTATTCATGGCATTTCTATCGCAATTATAAGTTGTCTTCAAGTTTTCAGTCGCTAACAGCCAATTATCTTGCGATCAGCTGAAGCTGTAAAGGTGTACGTAAATTTAAAGGGTATCCGTATCCGATATGGATAAATAAATCTAATTAAATTTGGTAGCTAGGACAAATATATAGTGCCTATCAGTGGAGGGTACGGAAATAGGAGATTCTTTTTATGGATTATGTATATGACTTGCATTGCGACTTTCACAATTGTTTAATATTAGGTGTCCGGAGATAGAGATTTCAGGACAATTATTTATTGAAGAATGTATAGTCTATTTTTATTATCTAATTGTATTCTTGATCAATTTTACTGTAGAAATCGTCTACTCTAACAAAGTATTCATACACAACTATTATAATTTATATCGTTAAACTTTAAATCCTGAAAATTTACTTCTCAATAAGTTATTGTCATTATGGATTATGGATGTTGTGGCTAGTACCTCACAATCATCCCACACCTATAATCGTCGCAAGTTTTCAAAGTTGCTCGATTTTTAGTGTTTAAGTGTACCTCATATTGATGGAAGGATAACTAATCCATTAAAAATTATTTCTAATATAAATGTAAAAGCACGTGAACTGTAGTTTGACATTCTTTACTACATATAATTCAATTAAAAACATTATATATTTTAAAATGGGGGAAATTTCTAAAGTTTTAAAATATTTCGCTAAAATTATATCTTCTGTTACTTATGGTGGAAACACTTTAACATTTGTGCAATTGAATCGAATGTAAGCGAAATGTAACTACAAAATATAGAACTATAACTTCTTTTAAAATCGTTTCATTTTCTTAATAAAGCTTAGTGTTTTAAAACCCAATCAGTCTCAAATTGTGTTGAAATTTAAAATATTTCTATTTACTGGTTTTCAATCCCTTATAAATTCATCATCAGTATATTTAATTTAACTAAATATAGTAGTTACGGCGATTTAACAATTTTGTTGGTATTCATTATACAAGCACTTATGTAATTGATATATATGTAAGTTTCCATTACCACTTTTAAATGTGCAAATTATTGGTTAGTTGTATACTTTAAAAGTACCAGACCAAAAACATTCTTTTATTGAATATAAGCGCATCTAATATGTTTATGTAAATACCGTTTGCTAAATAAAATGCTGTCTCTAAATTTATATCCACTGAATTTATTACTTTTGTTATTAAATTGTACAAGCAGAAAATTAATTACTCGGCTCGTCTTTGATATGGCATTTCATCAGAATATTCTTAAAAACTTTATAATGCATCCTTTTAATTATAAAAGTTGTTTGTCGCCTTTACAGAACACCTCTAAATTACTTGTGATTAGTATTCAAAGCAGAACACCGTTTGCCCTAAATTGTCTTTAACGAATCCGCTGAACTTGTTTTTCCTAATTTTAACTTGGAAGCTTCGCTAAGTTCATAATTCCTTAAAGGATTTAGTTCTACATTAAAATACGGTTTACGACTTATAATAATTTTCAATTTAAAGATATCTATTACGTTTACATTTCTGTTATAATAGAAAGTCCAAATTCGTACGGCTATTTATGTTAAATAATTTGACGAAATTTATTGAAATTATAATAACAGAGAATCCGAAAGGGAAGTTTATAATTCATGCTTCAGTAGTTATATGTAACGCCGTTAATGAATTAAGTAATTTTTCTATAAAGACAAAAAATTAAAAAAATTAATTAATTCAAACAACACTCAATCTAGTCCATAAAACATTAGATTTATTATTTTATTTAAAATAATTCACGTGTTTCGCCCTGCTATGGGAATTTTCTAGTGAAATTAAAATATATTATTATAATCCAGTCACCAGAGGTTTTTACCTCGCAGTAATTGGAACCTAAATGAAATCTTCGGAAATAGTTAGTTCCTTGTGAATATAAAAAAAGGGAAAAAAATTGTAAGTGTAGAGAGTGTGAAAAGTCCTCAAAAATGACCCCAAAGGTGCAAAAATTTGGTTTTTCATGAATAAGTCGGAAAATAAGGAATTTGGTGGAAAAAGTGTAGATAAAAAAATTACAGAGGAGAAAATTCTACACAAAAAAGGTTGTAGTGAGTTTTATGTCTGGTTCATAATTTACTTATAAAATACATTTGTAGGATGCGCGTATCGTATTCTGAGGCCCAGTGCAAGAAATAGAATTGAGCAAGAATGTAGCGATATTGAGGTGCGAAAATAGTTATAACTTTTTATAGAATAATCGTACAAAAAAACTGTTTTAAAGAGGAAGACCACAGTTTTCAGATGCATATCAATTGTTTTAGTTTTACTTACTTCCTAAGCCTAAAAAAGGCGGACAAATATATTTATTAATGTTTATGATAAATGAGTCACGTAAGTTAAAAGCTATGCAGGATTATGTTTTTAGACATCATTAATGAATGAACATTTAAAAATATTTTTAATTTATCGGTATAAAATGAAGTGATCTCCAAATTAGCGATTTTTTCAATTCTTTTCGGTCGCTATACGAACATTTATTCTGAAAAAAATATGACAAAATGACTTAGGAATGAAGTCAGCCATTCATTTGAAAGATAACAGTGTCTACTTTTTGATTATAATGCAAACATTTTTTAAAATGTCCTAACTTTTTTAATTTTAAAAGCAAGAGTAAATCTTGAAAATGTTCCATTTTTTTCTTTCAGAAATTCGTATTTATGGAGTATACGTTGTTTTCGGATAAAACCTGTGGCAAATGAAAGAAGAATTTCTATACTTTAAACTGTATGTAGTGAGAACTTCTTTACGGGTTCAGGTATAACAGGCATATAGGTTTGGAACTCGATACAATAAGAGGGGCCTGGAAGCAGCTGTACGGTAAGCTAGTGCACAATCGTACAGGTGCCGAGACTGTCGAGTCGTCAGGCTGGCAGCGTATATATATATATATATATATATATATATATATATATATATATATATATATATATATAT